>JAAFCE010009058.1:1452950-1554639 GCA_013389805.1 Trigoniulus corallinus
GGAAACTGGCTAATGTGGTACAAATTTTCAAGTCAGGAGACACAGCACACCCTAAGTGCTATAGACCAGTTTCATTAATGAGTGCTGTATCCAAGGTTTTAGAACACATCATATTCTCCTCTATTATGGGATATCTGGAAAAGAATGGCATCCTTAGCAACAATCAGCATGGATTTAGGAAAGGGAGGTCATGTGACACCCAAATGGCTTGCTTGATGGATTATATTCAAAGGGCTTTAGACAACAGAAAGCAGGTTGATGTTGTATTCTTAGACTTTGAACAGGCTTTTGTCATGTTGCCCCATGATAAGCTGATTTCAAAAATGTCAAGTCTAGGGATACATAGTAAGGTTACTCAGTGGGTAAGGTCATATCTGCTTAATAGGCACCAGAGGGTAATGTACAAGGGTAGTGCATCTGAATGGAAACCAGCCACATCAGGGGTACCTCAGGGAATTGTTTTGGGTCCATTGTTGTACATTCTCTATGTGAATGATATAGGATTTGACATTAGTTCCTTCCTTGAACTATTTGCAGATGACACATGTACTGCCCGGGTGTTAGATGAGGGGGTTATCATCCTGTACACAATTACAACAGGATCTCAATAAGATTTACAATTGGTGTGTAAAATGGGAACTGCCATTGAATCTGAAAAAGTGTAGGATTCTTACAATATCTAGATCTAGGGAGCTACTTAGCTTTGATTACTATATTGGTGGAGTAAGGGTTGAGAGAGTTGGCACCCATAAGCATCTTGGAATAATTTTAAATAACCAAGGTACATGGAAGGATCATATAAATAAATTAGTTGGGAGGGCTGGTCAATTCCTTCGTCTGATTAGTAGGGTCCTTCGGGACAGCACAAGGGAGGTGAGGGAAACAGCATATATTTCAATGGTGTGACCAATTATGGAGTATGGTAGTCAAATTTGGTTTCCCTTCAGGCAGGAATTATCTTGGGAGATTGAAAGGATACAGAGGAGGGCAGCAAGAATTGTATTCCACAGGTTTTCTCACAGGGATAGTGTGTCTGACATGATCAGGGAACTAGGTTGGGAAACACTAAGCCAGTGGCGAACATCTCACAGCATAAGTCTGTTTATCAGACTGCTGCTGCTGGGGTGTGATGGACCTCTGGTGGGATGTGTGTCCCCTGCTAATTACAAAGGGAGAAAGGATCATTTGTATAAATTGAAGGAGATTAGGGCACAGACAGACACATATTACTGGTCTTTCTTACCAAGGACCATTCGACAATGGAATGGCCTTGGAAAGGATAAGGTGGAGGGCCTAATAAAAAGCCACCCTACCATTACTAGTTTTGTAGCAGGATCGCAGGAATTTAAGCCTGGGGTTTTGGGAGCTTTTTGGTAATATATATAAGAAAGAGAGTTGGTCTCTCCACTGCCATATTGCCCAAATAATGCTGCTTGCAGTGTTGTGAATTAGAATTAGAACAACAACTTCTGGTGGTAGTGCATCTATGGTAAGATCGAACTTCCAGGCATCAGATCGGATCTCGTATACTCTAAACCTATACTCTATTTTAGTGAACCACATTTCAAGATCATGTGCAAAAAATGATGGAAGTTTCAGCATCTTAAGAGAGTGATAAGCAGTGTTGATAGAATTTTAATCACTCCCTGCCAATACATCATTATGAGATGGCATTATAGACTCTATTATCTCTTCAGAGGTAGACTCCATCTTTGGGAAACTACCTCAATATTTTTTTTAATTAATATTTATACTTAGGGACTGGAAGCTATATTTATTTGACTGAAAAAAAAATTCGGATTGATCCCAACCGTGTGTTAGGAAGAAAAACTAAAATGCTGTTGAAATATTGTTGACAATATCACCTAGTGCAGAATTAATTAGCAATAGGTTAAATGAATGTCCATCTTCCTAAAGAAATAAAGTTTTGAATGTGGCTTAAACTCGTAGTTCACTTATTTAATATATCCACAAAATATAAGTGAAGCATCTTTTTATCCTGCAAACTTCTTAATAGGTATCTCATATCATGTCACCTATCACGTCTGCTATCATGTCTGGGTCACAAATTTGTGGTGGACAAGACACCCAAATTCCTCCACAGTTTGATCAAACTGCCTCCACAAATTTGAATGAAATGTTTAGACAAAGAAAGGTTTTTATTGGTTTTGAAGATGTTATTATTTATCTTTCATAACTGAAGTGATGAGATGATTGAAAATAGACAATCCAAATAGTATTAATATTATTATTATTATTATAGGCACTATTTACATCCACTTAACAGGCGGGCCCTTATGAAGTGGATAGGGCTGCTGGGGGATGGGGTGTTGGGGAATAGAGCAGCTAGGGGCAGTTTCCTTTCAACCAAGACTACAAATAAAGATAAGAATATAACTCCACCAAAAAGAAGCATAAAAAGAAAGGAATATAAGACAACCAAGGGTGGATGCATCCCAAACCCTCACTCAGGGATATTGCAACATGATAAAATTGACTTTGTTCTAAAGAGGAAATGCAATATAATACTTAAAAATATATAGTAAACCTTAAAATTATAAATTAATCTAAAACTGGAGGCCAGATCCTAGGATATTGACCAACTGTTGCAAATATTTAACTCAACAATAGCAGTTGAACAAGCTTCTTGTTTAATGCTGCTTTTGAGAGTAGTAAGTCATCAATGGACAACCCCAACTGATGAAAGTTGTGTTCCACCATATGTAGTGGACTTTTTACATTACCTGTATGGGTGAAGATATTTTTCAATTGAGAAGGACGACTAAGAATATGAATACATAAACAAACCAACAATCCTGGACAATCAATGTGGTTATCCCATAGGCGGTGCAGCCACATAATGTGAAACAATGTAATTAAATTCTCCAGGGGTAAAAAATCACTTCTGCCATAATCGATTCTGACTGAATTGAATGTAGAGTGATACTTGGAAATTGCTATGATGTAAAGCTTACATATATTAGAACGAAGGGTAGGACAACATGTGGACCAGCACAAGATACTATAAGTAATTTGAGGCTTAATTAAGCATTCGAACAGGGCAGACAATAGTATTGGAAACTTAAAAATATCTTTTTACCCCTAATAATAGCATTAGCTCGATTAACCTTCAGATACAGCTGGTGGAAATAGGGCTGGAAGGTTAATTTGGAATCAAAGTAGACCCCAAGATCTTTAACTACAGTACAGCAGGGTACTAGTGAGCCATCTAAAAAAGTATACCGATAAAAGTTATGATCTTGGATTCGATAAAATGATACTACATGTGATTTTTTATACTTTAGGTCGAGCCCATTGGCACTAAGCCATTTTTCCAAATATTCAAGAGCTACTCGCAAATACGTATAAATAGCATTGAAAATGGTGAACAACCGATTTCAGTTGAGAAGAATTTAAAATCAAAAATTACAAGTTTTGAATCATGTGTTAGGATTCTAAAAATATAAAATTTTAAATGAAGAAGGAATGAGTTGCTTACACATGATGTGATGATGCATGACGTATGCATCTCACTAAACTATTATGTTTAGGTAAGAAAAAACGCACAGAGGGTGTTTTTGCATTGATTTCAATGGAAAAACATCATTTTCTTTTTGCAATATCTCAATTTCTATTAAAGCTATGACTTTTAAAGCTGTGTTTTCTCTCTGTTTTCAATAGAAAAACCTCATTTTTCGTTTTGCTATATTTGAATTTCTATTAAAGATACAGCCACGCCGTTTTACACATGACTGGAGTACCACATTCCCTACATACCGGCAAAAACTTACTTTTTTATGATGAATAGGAGAGAAAATATTGCACAAAGTGTGTTTTCCTGTTAGTATCAATGAAAAAAACTCCAATTTTCTTTTTGCTATATCTCAATTTCTCATTCCTTACATTTTCGCCAAAATTTACATTTCTATCATGTGTAGCTGATAAAATAATGAACATTGATTTCAATGGAAAATCTCAATCTCAATTTCTGGCACACGATTGGATTACTACATTCCCTGAAAATATCACGCAAAGTGTGTTTTCCCATTGATTTCAATGGAAAAACTGCATTTTTGTTTTTGATATATCTCAATTTCTATTAAAATTTCAGCCATGCCGTTTTGAAAATCATTGGAGTACCACATTCCCTACATTCTAGTCAAACTTTACAGTTCCATCATGTGTAAAATAGGAAACGCATAGAGTGTGTTTTCCCATTGATTTCAATGGAAAACCTGCATGGAAAACCTGCAATTTCTTTTAAAGCTGCAGCCATGCCGCTTTCCACATGGTTGAATTGCCTAATTCCCAACATTCTGGGAAAACTTTAAAGTTGTATTTTACATAGAAGAGAAAATATTACACAAAGTGTGTTTTCCTATTCATTTCAAAAGCAAAACTTTATTTTTCTTTTTGCTATATCTCAATTTCTGTAAGAGCTACAGCCATGTCGTTTTGCACATGATTGGAATACCACATTCCCTACATTTCGTCAATATCTTACAATTCTATGATGTGTAGGAGAGAAAATGTGACACAAAATGTATTTTTCTATTGACTTCATTGGAAATATCCCATTTTTTTGCTATATCTTAATTTCTAGTGTAGCTACAGCCAAGCCATTTTGTAAATGATGTGAGTTCTACATTCCCTACATTTTGGCCAAAATTTACAGTTCTGTCATGTATAGGAGAGCAAACGCACAGAGTGTGGTTTCCTATTGATTTCACTGGAAAAACTTCATATTTCTTTTTGCTATATCTCAATTTCTATTAAAGCTACAGCTATGCCATTTTGCACGTGATTGGGGTACCACATTCCCTACCCTCTAGCAAAAATTTACAATTTCATGATGTATAGACGAGTAAATATCGCAAAAAGGGTGTTTTCCAATTGATTTCAATGGAAAAACTCCATTTTCGCTTTTGCTATATCTCAATTTCTATTAAACTACTGCCATGCCGATTTGCACATGATTAGAGTACCACATTCCCTACATTCTGGCAAAAATTTACAGTTTTATCATGTATAGGAGAGAAAACGCACTAAGTGTGTTTTGTTACTGATTTTTAAAGGAAATCTTCAATTTTCTTTTTCCTATATCTCAATTTCTGTTAAAGATATAGCCATGCCATTTTGCACATTATTGGAGTACCACATTCTATACACTCTGGCGGAAATTCATAATTCGATGATGTATAGGAGAGAAAATATTGTAAAAAGTGTGTGTTTTCCTATTGATTTCAAAGGAAAAACTCCATTTTTGTTTTTGATATATCTCAATTTCTATTTAAGGTACAGCAATGCCGTTTTGCACATTATTGGAGTACGTCATTCTCTTCATTTTTGCAAAAATTTACAGTTCTATGTTGAACAGGAGAGAAAATAACGCACAAAGTGTGTTTTTCTATTGATTTCAATGGAAAAACTCCATTTTTCTCATTGCTGTATCTCAATTTCTATTAAAGATACAGTCATGCCATGTTGCAAATTATTGGAGTACTGCATTCCCAACATTCTGAAGAAAAGGTATGATTCTATTATGTATAGAAAAGAATATATTGGACAAAATGTGTTTTCCCATTGATAAAGGAGAGAAAATATCGCACAAAGTGTGTTTTCCATGGATTTCAATATAAAAGCTCCATTTTTATTTTTCCTTTATCTTAATTTCTATTAAAGTTACAGCCATGCCATTTTGCACATGATTGGAGTACTTCATTCCCTAAATTCTGCAAAAATTTACAGTTCTATGTTGTAAAGCAGAGAAAATATCACACAAAGGGTGTTTTCCATTGATTTCAATGTAAAACCTCCATTTTTCTTTTTGATATATATAAATTTCTAATAAAGCTACAGCCATGCCGTTTTTCACATGATTGGAGTACCATACTTCCTACATTCCGGATAAAAGTTAAGATTCTATTATGTATTTGAAAGAAAATATCACACAAAGTGTGATATCCTATTTATTTCATTGTAAAAAGTCCATTTTTTGCTATATCTGAATTTCTATTAAAGCAACACCCATGCCGATTTGCACTTGTTAGGAGTACAGCATTCCCAAAATTCTGGAGAAAAATTATTATTCTATTATAAATAGGAGAGAAAATATCGCACAAAAGGTTTTCTCCCAAAGATTTCCATGTACAAACTCCATTTTTTTTTTCTTTATCTCAATTTCAATTTAAGCTATAACCATACCATTTTGCAAATGATTGGAGCACCTCATTCCCTACATTCTCTACAAACTTTGTGGTTCTATTATGTATAGGAAAGTAAATATCATACAAAGTGTGTTTACCGATTGATTTCAAATTAAAATTTTTCCTTTTGCTATATCTCAACTTTTTTAAAGTGGCAGCTATGCCGTTTTGCACATGATTATAGTACCTCATTCCTTACATTTTCGCAAATATTTACATTTCTGTGTTTTATAGGAGAGAAAATATCACACAAAGCGTCTTTTCCCTTTGATTTTAATTTACAAACTGCATTTTTCATTTTGCTATCTCTCAGTTTCTATTAATGCTGCCACCATTCCGTTTTGCACATGATTGGAGTACATTAAATAGAAGAAAAAATGCTTGTTTAATAGAAGAAAAAATTCACACAACGTGTGTTTTCCCGTTCCATTTAAGGGGAAAACTTCATTGTCTTTTTGTGATATCTCAAGTTTTTTGAAGCTACAGCCATGCCGATTTGCACATGATTGGATTACTTCATTCCCTTCATTCTTGCAAAAATTTACAGTTAAAGTTGTATGGGAGAGAAAATATCGCTCAAAGTGTGTTGTCTCATTAATTTCAATGGTAAAACTTTTTTTATATATTTTTTATAACTGAATTTATATTAAAGCTACAGCCATTGTATATTGCACATTATGCATATGAGACAAAATGCACAAAGTGTGTTTTGTAATAATTTTCAAAGCAAAATCATCGTTCTTCTTTCAGCTATACCTCAATTTCTATTTAAGCTACCGACATTTGCACATGATTGGAGAACCACATTCCTTTCATTCTGCTTAAAATTTTAAGTTCTAACATGAAAACGCACAAAGTGTATTTTGTAATTAAGTTCATTGGAAAAGCATCGTTTTTCTTTCAGCTATATCTCAATTTCAATGAATGCTACAGCCATGCCATATTGCACATGATTGGAATACAACATTCCCTACATTCTCGCCAAAACTTACTGTTCTATGTTGTACAGAAGAGAAAATGTGGCACAAAGTGTGTTTTGCTATTCATTTCAATGTAAACACTCCATTTTGGACAAGATTGGAGTACCACATTTCCTACTTTCTGGCAAAAATTTAATGTTCTATCATATATGGGAAAGAAAATATCGCATAAAGTGTGTTTCCTATTGATTTCAATAAAAAAAACTTTTTTCTTTTGGCTTTTTCTCAATTTCTATTAAAGCTGCAGCCGTGACATTTTGCACATGAAATGAGTACCACATTCCCTAAATTCTCACAAACATTTACAGTTCTAGGAAAGACAATATCGCAAAAAGTGTGTTTTTCTATTTATTTCAATGTAAAACTTCATTTTTCTTTTTGCAATATCTCAATATCTATTAAAGATACAGCCATGCCGATTTGCACATAAATAGGGTACCAGATTCCCTACATTCTGCACAAAATTAATAGTTGTATAATTGTAGGAGAGAAAACGCATGAACTGTGTTCTCCCATTCATTTCAAAGAATACAACTTTATTTTTCCCTTCCAATACATGCTAGAAATGTAAATTTTGCCCAGAATATAGGGAATGGCATGGTAGCAGCTTTAATGGAAATTGAGATATGGCAAAAAGAATAATGAAGTGTATTCATTGAAATCAATAGAAAAACACACTTTGTGTGAAAAACACTTTGAACGATACATTTTTATCCAGAATGTTCAGAATGTGGTACTCCAATCATGTGCAAAACGGCATAGCTGTAGCTTTAATATAAATTTAGATATGGTATGATTGATTAAAACGTAGTTTTATTATTTATAACAATGAGTGAACACACTTTGTGCAATTTCTCTCCTATACATAAAAGAAATGTAAATTTAGGAAGAATGTAGGGAATGTAGTACTCCAATCATGTGCAAAACGGCATGGCTGTAGCTTTAATAGAAATTGAGATATAGCAGTAAGAAAATTGAAGTGTTTCCCTTTAAATTATTAAGCAAATAGGTAATATAGGGAATGTGGTTCTCCAATCATGTGCAAAATGACATGGCTATAGCTTGAATTGAATTTGAGCTATACCAAAACGAAAAATAAAGTTTTTCCATTCAAATCAATGAAAAAACACACATTGTGCAATATTATCTCTTTAATACAACATAGAACTGTAAATGTTTGATAGAATGTAGAGAATGAAGTATGCAAAACATGTGCAAAACGGCATGGCTATAGATTTAATAGAAATTAAGCAATAGGAGAAAGAAAAATTTAATTTTTTCATTTAAATCAATGGGAAAAAATTTTTTGCGATATTTTCTCTCCTATACCACATAGAACTGTAAAGTTGCTCAAGATTGTAGGGAATGAGGTACTCCAATCATGTGCGAAATGGCGTGGCTGTAGCTTTAATAGAAATTTAGATATAGGAAAAGGAAAATCGGAATTTTTACATTGAAATCAATAAGAAAACACACTTTGTGCGACATTTTATTTCCTATACATAATTGAATCATAACTTTTATCGAGAATGTGCAAAATGTCATAGCTGTAGCTTCAATAGAAATTGAGACATAGCAAAAAGAAAAATGCAGATTTAACATTGAAAGAAATAGGAAAACACACTTTGTGCGTTATTTTCTCTCCTATACAACATAGAACTGTAAATTTTTGCAAGAAATTAGGGAATGAGGTACTCCAATGATGGGCAAAACGGCATGGCGGTAGCTTTATTAGAAATTTAGGTATAGCAAAATGGAAACATGGTGTTGTTACTTTAAAATTAAATGGAAAAATACTGTCTGTGATATTTTCTCTCCTATACAACATAGAACTGTAAATTTTTGCAAGAATGTACTAAATGACGTACCCCTATCATGTTCAGAGCGGCATGGCTGTAGCTTTAAAAGAAATACAGATATAGCAAAAGAAAAATGGCATTTTTTAATTGAAATCAATGGGAAAACACACTTTGTGCAATATTTTCTCTTCTATAAAACATCGAACTGTTATGTTTTGCCACAATGAGGGAATCAGGTACTAAAATAATATTCAAAACCGCGTGGCTCTAGCTTAAATAGAAATTGAGATATAGCAAAAAGAAAAATTAAGATTTTCCATTGAAATCAATCGGAACACACGCTTTGTGCATTTTTTCTACTATACATAATAGAACTGCAAATTTTGCCTAGAATGTAAAGAATGTGGTGCTCTAATGATATGCAAAACGGCATCACTGCAACTTTAATAGAAATTGAGATATAGCAATAAGGAAAATGGAGTTTTTACATTGAAATCAATTTAAATACACGTTGTATAATATTTTCTCTTCTATACAACATAAAACTGTAAATTTTTTCAAGAATGAAAGGATTGATGTACTTCAATCATGAGCAAAACGGCATGGCTGTAGCTCTAATAGAAATTGAGATATAACAATAAGGAAAAAATGAAGTTTTTAAAAGGAAATCAATGGGAAAATACACTTAGTGCAATATTTTCTCTCCTATACAACATTGAACTGTAAATTTTTGTGAGAATGTAGGGAATGAGGTGCTCCAATCATGTGAAAAAGGCCATGGCTGTTGTTTTATTAGAAGTTGAGATATAGCAAAAAGAAATATGAAGTTCTTCCGTTGAAATCAATGGGAAAACACACTTTGTGCGATATTTTCTTCCAATACATAATAGAGCCACAAATTTTTGACGGAATATATGAAATGTAGTACCTCAATCATGTGCAAAACGAAATGGCTGTAGCATTAATAGAAATTGAGATAGAGCAAAAATAATGAAGATTTTCCTTTGAAATCAATGGGAAAACACACTTTGTGCATTTTTTCTACTATACATGATAGTTTTAGTTTAGTTGCTGTTTTACATCCACTAAACGGGCAAACCGTTTGGAAGTGGATGGAAAGGGGGAGGTGACAATGTTGTGGGGAATGGGCTAGTTGGGCCTTTGATATTGTCTTTTGGAATGATGAACGAAATGGACTCTAATCTTAATTTTAAAGTTTGCTTGCTACTTATTAAAATCAATAAATATTTTCATAAAAAAGCAGGATGTAGAATGCCCAATAAATATCAAAGTATTAAATGCAGAGTATCCAATCTAAAATGAAAAGTAGAACCTCTAAAGTCCTATAAGGCTAAATACCTTCAATAATTCCTTGTCAACTCTTCAATGTGGTTTTAAACTTCCTCTTTGTTAGGTGTAAATCATCAATTGTTCAGTTCATTGCATTAAACTCATGCTGGGCATGGTACATGGGATTGTTAATGTCCTCAGCATGTTTGAAAAATGTGTTATATCTGAGGTCTCCAGAAGATAGGGACAATCAATTTGATTGCACTAAAGGCGGTGGAGCCATTGGAGTTGTATATAATTAATATCGGCTTCCAGGCTTAGTCCTCTATCTGTGTGATTTTCTGACTGTACAATAGTCATCAGGGGCTTGAGTGTTATACATTTATTTAACTTATCATAGAATTTTAAAAGTTTATTTAAATGTGAGTAGCAACATACAGACCAAATGTTAATGGCATATAAATTTTTTGGTTTTGTTATTCTCTTAAAAAGGGCCAATTGCAATGCTGGGTTAGAATGAATACCTCTTGCTTAACAAATAGCCATATATGCTCTTTTAACCTTCAAATACAGGTCATAAAGATGGAATTGGAAAGTAAGTTTTGAATCTAGGTGAACCCCAGGATCCTTCACAGTTGTGACTCTAGGAACCAGGGTACCATCACTGAACTTATATGTGTGAAATATTGGGGAGCAGATCCAATAAAAGGAACAGATACAAGTCTTATCCTGATTTAGAGAGAGGTTGTTCAAAGCCAGCAATCTCTTCACAGTATGCAGTGACTGATTTAATTGAACTGCAGATGCACTATCTCTTAACACTTGAGATAGTTCATGATCATCTGCAAATGCTAAGCATCCTGTTTCAGGATGCAAGCCCTCATAGAGATCGTTGATGTAAAGATTATATAACAGAGGGCTTAAAACGCTCCCCTGTGGTAACCCCATATCCTGTTTAAAATTGCTTTTCCCAAGCAATTGGCCAATTTTAACGTAATTCATCTGAGCAGTTAAGAAATTATACAGTAGTGTTAAAAGTTTACCATTTAGTCGATATATCTTTAATTTTTTAATTAATAAAGGAACCAAGACTTTATCAAATGCTTTTGAAAAGTCCAAGTAAAGTGTATCCACTTGACATCTTTGCTGGAATACATTTTTAATAGCGTCTATATGGGCCAATAAATTAGTCTTGGTAGATTTGCCTCGGCAGAAGCCATGTTGGGCAGGGTGTAACAGTGGTGAACACAAATTAGTTAGACGCTTGTGTATTACCAGTTCTAATACTTTAGAAATGGCGGGTAATATAGAAATAGGGCGGTAATTTCCCATGTCAAACGTTTAACCCATTTTAAAAATTGGGATTATATGGGCTGTTTTCCATACTGGGGGAATAAAAGAGCCTTGTACGCACCGAGTAAACAAATTTTCCAATACTAGGGCTAGAATATTTCGATATGCCTTTAATATAATGGAAAGGATTAAGCCATGCCCCATTGTAAAAGAGGGTCTTAATTTCCCTAGCACCGCCCATACATCCAAAAGAGAAATATATTCCATAGACAAAGCTTCTCCTCCATTCCTAAGTCTGTAGGGATAGTCAACATTTCTAATAGGCATACAAGGCCCCCCCCCCCTAGAAGGTTGGCAAAGTGTTAGCAGAAGCAATCTGCTATTACAGATGAGTCGCAATCTGCTATTTCAGTTGAGTCAGAAATAATTTTATCCCCTACCCCTAATGCATGACTTTCTGGTGCTGCTCTATTGAAGCGTTTATATAAAGGCCAGAAATTCTGTGAAGAATTCTTCTTGGCCAAGAAGTTATGACGGTCCTGTATTAACAATGTCTTGACATTAGCCCTTGCCTCAGCAAATCGCTGTTGCAACTGTAGTGATGGATGAAGTTTTCCTGGCTGAAAAGTCTTTTCTTCTTCTTTATTAGAGTTATTAGTTCAAAGCTGAACCATACTGGAAAATTGGGGAATTTCCTAAATGGTCTTCTGATAGGAATGCACTCATGCATGGCCTGCAACATATGACTATAAAATGATTCCACTGCCTCTTCTGGTCTGGTGCTCGATATCACTCTTCCCCAGTCTAGATTACTAAGAATTTGGTACATCTTTTTGCAATTACCTTTACGCCAATCAAAGGTGATGCCTCTCTCAACATCTTTGAAATGTATTGGTATGCTTTCTGTTTGGAAAGCTATATGTAGAGCTGGATGATAAATGACTAGCTTGGACATTGGAGATGCTTCCAAGACTATTCCTGGAAGGTCTGTAATGCATAAGTCTAGTAGTCTATGCCTAGAATTTGCAACTGTGTTTATCTGTTGTAGTTTTGTTTATGTTGCTAATGCAATCAGTGCATTAGCTTTACCCACATGTAAGTGCATTTACCCCCTGATATAAGGGTACAGGGTGATCCCAATTAATCAAGGGAACATTAAAATCCCCTACAATAATGAGTGATGAATAGCTCACTAAATTTGTAGTGAGTTTGTCAATCATTGAGGTAAAGTCAACAGATGAAAGAGCAGGTGAGAAGTAACACCCCACTATAGTTGTCCAACTTGTGTTGGGAATCCTAACTGAAATTGCTAAGGTGGCATCTCGAATACATAAACTATCCACCTTATGGCAGTTATCACCCATGGTGTTTGTATTTACAGCAATTGCAATGCCCCCTGCAATATAAGTGCTTTATTTATCCAAAAATGTGGTAATTCGGAGGGAATAAATCTTTAGAATTAATTTCTGGCGAGGGCCAGGTTTCACTTTGGAGAATTAAGTCATAATTGTTTAGAGATGCATTCACCAAGAATGTATCTCTCTTCAGACAGATGCTTTGCACATTCTGGCATTACATACTGTCTTTTAATGCTTTGTCCAATAATCTATCTGGTTAGTAGGGTTTGCCTCTCGCCCCCTCTCACCATCCAATGCTCTAGAGGGCGTTACAATGTTACAAGATAATTCTGGCTCCAGTTTATGCCTAATCATGCTCTCATATAATTTTCATACAAATTCTTTTTTAAGTCAATTTTTTGGCCATATATTCTCTGAGAATAGTGATTCCTGGTCACCCCCTGAGGGATATATAACAAATGAAGTATATCTATTCGATTTAGTGTTTTATTTAACAATCTGATGGTAAAGACCTGGTCTATGTTCAGTTAAATAATCATATAGTACTTGACATGTTACATTTTGACTTAACTGGGATATAAATACTCTGGGTAGTTCAGGTTTTGGTTGGGCCCTTATTTTAGTAAAGATTCCTGCACCATTCACAACTGGCCTGCAAGAGCATTGAACATGGGGAGAGGTATGGTTTACTATCTGGGATGCTTTCTCACCTTCAGGTTGCACAGCATTTTCTGGCAATCTAGATATTGGAGAGAATACCTTTGCTGGGGCTGAAGTGCTTTGTACCCTTGTTGGATTACCAACCTTAGTCTTACTAGCAGTATCCTCTGCAAATGTTCTCCTTGTTCTTGAGGGTGCTGATGGTGACATCATAAAAATCTTTAGTTCTTGAAATGTCTAGTCGTAATTGCTTCAGTTCCTGCATTACCATATTATTAGATTCAGTGTAATTTGTGAGAGCCTTAGTTAGTTCAGTCATTTGTGACAAACTCTCCTTCAACATGTTAGAGAATGTCACCAAAAGATGAGACTCAAGCTCTGAAAGTAGAACACCCAGGTATGCTGGAAGGTTAGTTATTGTCACCCCCTGTTGAGCACGTTTTACAGGTGTATTCTCACACAATGCAGCCAAACATGCTTTGCATTTGAAGTTAGATGCCAACAGTTGGGCCTCACTTCCACCCACATTTAGGCAATCGTTGTGGGCTTTATGCAAACATAGAGTGCACTTAATGGAAGAACTTCATGGATAGATGTCTTTACCACATATAAAGCAGCAGCCCATTGGAGCCATCTCCAAAGAAGCACCATCCAAATGATAAAAATAGATAATTTGTCTGCTACTATATAGCAGCAGATGATAATATTATGAAGCAGATGATGAATAAGAAGAAAAGGCTTATAAGGTTAGGCTTAGCCTGCCTTGTCCAGTCAAGGCCTCAACCCGATCTATATAAGCCCTGCCCACACAAACCACACTAGCAGTTCACAAACCCAGTCAGTTATCTGAAATGTTACACTCAGGAGAAATGTGAAAACAGCAAAAAAATTTTAACTAAACACTATAAATAGTGAAGCTTAAAATCTGTCACCAATATGAAGCCACTTGGCATGGCTAATTGAAATTGAGATATAGTGAAAACAAAAATGTAGCTTTTCTATTGAAATCAATGGGAAAACACTTTGTGCGATATTTTCTATCCTATACAACATACAACAGTAAATTTTTTGTGAGATTGTAGGAAATGAAGTGCTCCAATCACGTGAAAAACGACATAGCTGTAGCTTTAATAGAAATCGAGATACAGCAAAAAGAAATATGAAGTTCTTCATTGTAATCAAAGGGAAAACACACTGTGTGTATTTTGTCTGCTATGCATGATAGAACTGCAAATTTTGGCCAGAATGCAAAGAATGTTGTACTCCAATCATATAAATGTAAATTTATAAATTTATAAATATAAATATATAAATTTAATACAAATTGAGAAATAGCAAAAAGAAAAATGGAGTTTTTACATTGAAATCATTTAAAAACATATTTTGGAATATTTTCTCTCCTATACAACATAGAAATGTAGATTTTTCTGAGAATGTAAGGAACGACATACTTCAATCATGAGCAAAACGGCATGGCTGTAGCTTTCATAGAAATTGATATATAGCCAAAACAAAAATGAAGTTTGTACATTGAAATCAATAAGAAAACACACTTTGTGCGATATTGTCTCTCCTGTAGAACATAGAACTGGAAATTTTTGCTAAAATGTAGGGAATGAGGTACTCCAATAATGTGCTAAAAGCATGGCTGTAGCTTTATTAGAAATTGAGATATAGCAAAAAGAATTATGAAGTTTTTGCACTGAAATCAATGGGAAAACACACTTTGTGTGATATTGTCTCTCCTGTTGAACATAGAACTGGAAATTTTTGCTAAAATGTAGGGAATGAGGTACTCCAATAATGTGCAAAAAGCATGGCTGTAGCTTTATTAGAAATTGAGATATAGCAAAAAGAATTATGAAGTTTTTGCATTGAAATCAATGGGAAAACACACTTTGTGTGATATTTTCTTTCCTATACACAATAGAATCACAAATTTTGGAAAGAGTGTTGCAAATCTGGTACTCCAATCATGTGCAATACATCATGGCTGCAGCTTTAATAGAAATTTAAATATAGCAAAAAGAAAAATGAAGTTTTTCCATTAAAATCAATGGAAAAATGCACTTTGTGCATTTTGTCTCCTATACATGATAGAACTGCAAATTTTTGCCAGAATGTAAAGAATGTGGTACTCCAAACATGTGCAAAACGGCATGGCTGTAGCTTTATTACAAATTGAGATATAGCAAAAAGAAATATGAAGTATTTCCATTGAAAGCAGTGGGAAAAAACACTTTCTGTGATATTTTCTTTCCTATACATAATAGAACTACAAATTTTGGACAGAATGTAGGGAATGAGGTATTCCAATCATGTGCAAAACGGCATGAATGCAGCTTTAATATAAATTGAGATATGGCAAAAAGAAAGATGTCGTTTTTTTTTCATTGAAATCAATGAGAAAACACTCTTTGTGCGATATTTTCTTTCCTATGCATAATATAATCATAACTTTTATCCAGAATTTTGGGAATATGGCACTGCAGTCATGTGCTAAACGGCATTGCTGTAGCGTTAATAGAACTTGAGATATAGCAAAAAGAAAAATTGCACTTTTTCATTGAAATGAATGGGAAAATATTTTCTTTCCTATACATAATAGACCCCTAATCATGTGCAATCCCACCATACTACCTCATTTTTAGTGGCGATAAATTGGCTTTCTTTACATGAGGGGGGTTATTAATTGTCATTAACACATCCACACTTGGAAGACATTGCCACATTATTTCTGATATATGTGTACAAGACAATATCCTGGCAGTTTTAGTAAGGAGCAGGGACCTGGAACCAATTACTATAGTGGCTCGTTACCTCTTTCCTGCTTTGCCATCAGTGGCCTATACTGCAATGATGGACTCTTTAGCTGCCAAGCTAGCCTCCTACTCTTCTATTATGCTATTAGGGGACTTTAACATTCCACTCATTGACTGGACGGCCCCAGTCTTACTCTATTATGGGTCCATTCAAGCCTCTAAATCCACATCCTTAATATCTTTATCATCTCTTACTGGGCTTATCCAGCATAATAGTATATTCAATGTAAATCAATGGGTCTTAGACCTGCATTTACTGAGTTGCCCTGTACAGTTTGTGAAGCTATCCCCCTCTCCAAACTGGACCCTAACCACCCATCTTTAGTACTTAAGTTGAACCTGAAACTAACCTCATTTACTCAACAAAGGGCCCCAGAACCAAATCTGAAATTTAACTGGCCTAAAGGTGATTACACAGTGTTATATTACTGCCTTTTAAATACAAATTGGACAAAACTATTTTTAAACTCAACACCAGAAAAGGCTGTTGAGTTGCTATGCAGGACTTCATACCTGCTACTATACCCCTAAGGAAGTATCCTAACTATCCATTATGGTTCAGCTCTGAGCTGATTAAGTTAATCAAAAGGAAAAGGCGACTCTTTTCTTTGTGTAAATATGCCCCAACATTGGACTGCAGGTATCATTTTGCTGAGGCAAGGTTGAAGGTCAAGCATCTGCTTGGCCACGACCTTTAAAATATTCCCAGCAAACCTTGCACAACACCATAACTCTGCCCATACCTTTTGGACCCAGTACAAGTGACTGATTTCTACTCAAAATGAAACTCCTGCACTTTATGTGAATTACAATTTAGTTACCCATCCAGTTGATGTAGGGGAGGCAATAACAATCATTAACTGGAATCCATTAACCTTACTGTCTTCCGGAATGAGGGGAGGCCCTAACTTGTGATTCAATAACCACATCGGAGGTCCTCCTAGCAATTAAGAAGTTAAAACCCAGTTTTGCTCCTTCACCTGACAACATTCCTTCCATTATGTTCAAGGCTTACAGGGACCTTTTATCCCTAGTATTGGCCACATTATTTACTAAATGCTTGCAGCTTCATTTTGTACTTTTAGCCTGGAAGACTTCTCATGTATTTCCAATATTTAAATGGGGTTCATTTCTGGTTCCATCAAATTACTGCCCTATATCCATTATACCACCTAAAGCAAAAATTCTAGAATATATATAATTATGGGCAAATTGAACTCTTGGAGTGCAGGATTCTAAACCCTTCTCAGCATGGCTTTTTAAGGGGCCGTTCCACTGAATCCAATTTGTTAGTACATTTCTCTTCCATAGTAGCTGCATATAATCGAAAACATCAAGTGGGCGCCCTGTGTCTTGACCTTTCCAAGGCGTTTGACAGGGTGTCCACCCCACTTCTTCTTTGGAAGTTACAAACATATGGTCTGGCAGGTCACCTGTTAGTCCTCCTGGAAAATTATCTTAATGCATGCCCAAATTATGTAAGAATTGGCCATAGTAGGAGCCAGAGCTCTTATTTACAGAATGTTGGTTTACCTCAAGGCAGTGCCTTGAGCCCAGTTATATTTAATATACATGTGAATGACTTCTTCAAAATCTGTTCCAGTTGGGCAGATCCACTTGCATTTGCCAACAATATTAAATTGTCAATGTGTATTAAAGATGCTGAGTCTTCTTTTGAACTAAATAGGGCTTTATTCAGTGTTTAAAAATGGCTTCAGGATAATGAGCTCGAATTGAATTATAACAAATCATATGTTATCTCCTTTTACAGAATCCGGTCCCCAAACATTTATTCTTACACTTTTTCTGATGGCTCTCTAGTACCACGTTGTGCAGTTGTTAAGGACCTTGGGATCTATTTGGACTCAAAGTTAACTTTCCAGCCTCACCTTCATTAGCTATATCTGAAGGTAAAATGAGCTTATGCTGTGATATGCCATACTAAGGACATTTTTAAATGTCCTTCTTCATTGAACAAGTTGTTCACAACCTTAATTAAACCTCAGATTACTTATGGTATTTGGTGCTGGTCAACATGCAGTACCTCTCTTTGTGCAAATATTCACAAATTCTATGGTATGATAACCTCTTAGTATCATGGTGCTCCACAGGCAGGAGGGATCAAGGTTGGTGGTGGACAACCTCTCCCATTTGAGAAAGTCATTACCTTCTGTTGCAATTTGTGGCTTCATCGCCTATGATGGAACTGTGTTGACTGCCCTGCTCTATTGGCCAACTTACGTATTCATGTACCAAGACTTCATTCTCGGCAGCAGAAATTTTTTGTTCATGCAGGTGAGTTAAAAAACCCAAAAAACGTGGTGGAGAGAGATTTTAATCAGTTGAACTTATCCATAAACAATTTACTGCTCTCAAAAGCATCTTTGAAGAAAAAGCTTGTCTCTCTTTTAACCCAATTTTAAATTTATGTCATTTGGACAATTTTTTACAATCTAGTTTTCATTTTTTTTAAAAATAATTAAGTTATATTTTTAATCATCACCATTAAGGATACAAACATTCTCTGATTACATTATGAGGGCACCTCAATCCAGTGACCCACCCTTATAGCACACTAGTGTATCTAATATTTATTGCCTTTGCTAGTTGCCATGCATTTTATTTTTATATCTCTATATTTTTCATTTAACTCCTCAGTTGTCTTGCAACCCCTGTAGGAGGGTCATCGCCATGCTTTTCAGCAGGACTTCTGATTACTTTAATGTCAATTCCACCTTTCTCTTCACTTGATACCCAGCCCCACCATCCCACCCCATCCAAATCATAAGGGTTCGCCTGTTAAATGGGTGTACAATTGTGGCCATAATAATAATAATAATTTGAAAACACACTTTGAGTAATAATTTTTCCCCTATACAAAACAGATGTAGGAAAAGATATGCATGGTTGTAGGTTTAATAGAAATTTAGATATAGCTATAAAAAATATTAAGTTTTTCCATGAAATAAATAGGAAAACACACTTTGTGCATTTAGTCTCCTATACATGATAGAAATGAAAATTTTGGCCAGAATGCAGGGAAACGGCATGTGGATGTGCAAAAGGGCATGGCTGCAGGTTTAATATAAATTCAGGTAGAGCAAAAAGAAAAATTGAGTTTTTTCATTACAATCAATGGGAAATACCACATTGTGCGATATTTTCTCTCCTATACAACAAGGAACTGGTAATTTTTGTCAGAATGTAGGAAATGTGCTCCAATCATGTGTAAAACGGAATGGTTGAAGCATTAATAGAAATTGAGATATAGCAAAAGAAAAATGGAGTTTTTATATTGAAATCAGTAAAAAAACACACTTTGTGCGATTTTTTCTCTCCTATACCACATAGGACTGTAAATTTTTCCAAGAATGTAGGGAATGTACTTCAATCATGAGCAAAACGGCATGGCTGTAGCTTAAATAGAAATAGAGATATAGCAAAAAGAAAAATTGAGTTCTTTAATTGAAATCAATAGGAAAACACACTTTGTTCAATATTTTCTCTTCTATACAACATAGAACACTAAATTTTGGCGAGAATGTAGGTAATGAGGTACTCCAATCATGTGTAAAACGGAATGGCTGTACCATTATTAGAAACAGAGTTATGGCAAAAAGAAAAATGGAGTTTTGATATTGAAATCATTAAAAAAACCTACTTTGTGCAGTATTTTCTCTCCTATACCGCATACAACTGTAAATTTTTGTGAGAATGTAGGGAATGAGGTACTTCAATCATGTGCAAAACGGCATGGCTGTAGCTTACATAGAAATATAGCAAAAAGAAAAATTGAGTTTTTACATTGAAATCAATAGGAAAACACACTTTGTGAAATATTTTCTCTCCTATACAACATAGAACTCTAAATTTTTGAAAGAATGTAGGCGAAGAGTTGCTCCAAGCATGTGCAAAACGGCATGGCTGTAGCTTCAATAGAAATTGAGATATAGCAAAAAGAACAATGTAGATTTTACATTGAAATCAATGGGAAAACACACTTTGTGCAATATTTTCTCTCCTATACAACATAGAACTGTAAATTTTTTCAAGGCGATGAGGTGCTCCAATTATATGCAAACCGGAATGGCTGAAGCATTCATAAAATTTAAGTTATAGCAATAAGAAAAATGGAGTTTTTACATTGAAATCAGTGGAATAACACACTCTGTGCGACATTTTCTCTCATATACATAATAGGATCATAACATTTATCTAGTAAGTTGGGAATGTGGTATTCTAATCATGTGCAAACCAGTATGGCTGTAGTCTAATGGAAATTGAGACATAGAAAAAAGAAAAATAAAGTTTTTAAATTGAAATCAGTAATAAAACACACTTTGTGCGATATTTTCTCTCCTATACCACATAGAACTGTAAATTTTTGCAAGAATGTAGGGAATAAGGTACTCCAATCATGTGCAAAATGGCATGGCTATAGCTTTATAATAGAAATTGTGATATAACAAAATGAACAATAGAGGTTTTACAATGAAATCAATAGGAAAACACAGTTTGTTCGATATTTTCTATCCTATTCAACATAAAACTATAATTTTGTTCAAGAATGTAGGGAATGAGGTACTAAAATTATGTGCAAAATGGCACAGCTGTAACTTTATTAGAAATTGAGATATGGCAAAAAGAAATATGTAGTTTTACATTGAAATCAATGGAAAAACACACATTGTGCAATATTTTCTTTCCTATACATAATAAAATCATAACTTTTATCCAGCGTTTTGGGAATGCTGTACTTCAATCACGTGCAAAACAGCATGACTGTTGCTTTAATAGAAATTGAGATATAGCAAAAAATGGAGTTTTTACATTGAAATCAATGGGAAAAAGAATTTGTTTGATATTGTCTCTCCTGTAGATAATAGAATCATAACTTTTATCCAGTATGTTGGATATGCAAAACGGCATGGCTGCAGCTTTCATAGAAATTGAGAGATAGCAAAAAGAACAATGGTTTTTTCATTGAAATTAATGGGAAAAAACACTTTGTGTGATATTTTCTCTCCTATACAACATTAGACTGTAATTTTTTTTGAGAGTGTAGGGAATGATGTACTCCGATTTGTTGCAAAACGTTATTGCTCTAGATATAATAGAAATTTAGAAATAGCAAAAAAATGGTTTTTACATTGAATTCAATATGAAAACACTCCTTGGGCGATATTTTCTGTCCTATGCAACATAGCACTAAAAATTTATGCTGGAGTGTAGGAAATGAGGAACTCTTATCATGTGCAAAACGGCATGGCTGCAGCTTTATTTAAAATCGAGGGATAGTAAAAAGAAAAATGGAGTTTTTTCATTGAAATCAATGAGAAAATACACTTTGTGTGACTTTTTTATTCCTATACATAATAGAATTATAACTTATCTCCAGAATTTTGGGAATGTGGTACTCCAATCATGTGCAAGACGGCAGGGCTGTAGCTTTAACAGAAATTGAGATACAGAAAAAAGAAAAATGGAGTTTTTACATTGAAATCAATGGAAATATGCACTTTGTGCATTTAGTCTCCAATACATGATTGAACTGCAAACTTTAGGAAGAATGTAGGGAATGAGGTACTACAATCAGATTGAAAACGGCATAGCTGTAGCTTTAATAGAAATTGAGATATAGCAAAAAAAATTTATAAAGTTTTTTACATTGAAATGAATGGGAAAACCCACTTTGTGCGATATTTTCTCTCCTATACAACATAAAACTGTAAATTGTTGAGAGAATGTAGGGAATAAGGTACTCCAATCATGTTCACAACGGCATTGATGTAGCTTTAATTGAAATTGAGATATAGCAAATAGAATTAATAAGTTTTTGCATTAAAATCAATAGCAAAACACACTTTGTGTGATACTTTATTTCCTATAAAACATAGAACTGTAAAGTTTTGTGAGAAAGTAGGGAATGAGGTACATCAATCGTGTGCTAAACGGCATGGCTGTAGCTTTATTAGAAATTGAGATATAGAAAAAAGAAATATGAAGTATTTCCTTAGAAATTAATGATAAACACACATGGTGCGATATTTTCTTTCCTATACATAATTAAACCACAAATTTTAAACAGAATGCTGTGAATGTGGTACTGCAATCATGTGCAAAACGGCATGGCTGTGGCTTTAATAGAAATTGAGATATAGCAAAAAGAAAAATGAATTTTTACCATTAACAGAAATAGGAAAACGCACTTTGTGCATTTTGTTTCCTGACCATGATAGTACTGCAAATTTTTGGCAGAATACAAGAAATGTGGTAATCTAATCATGTGCAAACCAGCATAGTATTTACATTGAAATCCATAGGAAACACACTTTTTGCAATATTTTCTTTCCTATACATAATGGAATCATCACTTCTATCCAGAATGTTGGATAAAAGTTTTGCCTTTCCTAAACCCATGTTGGTTATTTCTAAGGATGCCCTTCCTTTCCAGATATCCCATTATAGATGAGAAGAAGATGAGCTCAAGTATCTTGGAAAAAAGCAATTGTTAATGATTCTGGTCTATAGCACTTAGGGTCTGTTATGTCCCAATACTTGAAAATGGGCACCACATTTGCCACTTTCCATGATGATGGAACAATGATTTTGGCTAATGACTTTTTAAAAATTTCCACCAAGTAACAGCTAATAATCGCAGAAAGCCATTGCAGAATAAATGGCGAAACACCATCAGGGCCCATGGCTTTATATACTTGTAATTTACTCAGTAGCTGCTCAATTCCCACAAAGAGATAATAACCTTAACCATTCCTCCTGGGAAATTCCTAACAAATTCTGGCTGGGAGCTGCTTTTACTGGTAGCAAAGCATTTTCCTAATGCATTATTAAAAATGTTGGCAATGATAAGACTCTGCTTGAATAAATTTCCTGACCTATCCTTAACCACTGTATCCCTATCTCCTTCTTTCCTACACCTCTTTATATATCCCTAGAATGACTTTGGATTTTACCTAAGCCTATCTCACAAAATGATCTCATGAAAGTTCTTGTAAGCTTACTTAATGAACCCTTTAACCATTTTGAAGGGCATCCCTTATAGACCACCTCACTATTGACATCCCTCCCTCTCCAAAGTGCATTCTTAGCCATTTGCTGGTTTTGCAAAGCTATCTCCACCTCCTTAGTATACCATTCTGAAACAGAGATTTTCCTTATAATCTTGGTGGACACAGCTAGTTGTGTACCCTCTTCTAGTAGGGCTAGGAATTTATTCCAAGATTCCTCAACACCAAAGGTATTAGCAATGGTGTAAAAATCATTTAATTCATATCCTAGATACGACTTGAAATACTTCCAATTAGCCTTATTATATTGGTATGCAATTCTCCTTCCTCCCACCTATCTAGGTAACCTTTTCACTATCTCCAACCTAACCACTGCATGATCGGCAATTCCTTCAATACACTCTACATTACTTACAGATTTGGGCACATTTGTGAATTCTAAATCTAAAATTCCCCCTTTCTCATGTGTAGGCATGGTTTCCAACCCTGGTAAATTGAAGTCCCCACAAAGAATTATCAATGGGACGTTTTTTCTTTGATGCAGAAGCTCCAGTGATTGTGATAGTATGATCAGTGGTTGTGGATCATCACCAGGAGGACGATAGAACATAACAACATAAATTCCCCCACCACAAGAGTCAGCAACATGACAAGATAGCATTTCACAATCTTCTTCATATCTCAATGGGAAACACACTTTGTGCGATATTTTCTCTCCTATACAACATAAACTGTAAATTTTGGTCGAGAATTCATGGAATGAGGACTTCAAATCATGTGCTAAACGTCATAGCTGTAGCTTTAATCCAAATTGAGATATAGGAAAAAGAAAAATGGAGTTTTTTTATTAAAATCAATATAAAACAGAGTTCGTGCGATATTTTCTCTCCTATGCATAATAGAATCATAACTTTTATGCAAAATGTTGGGAATGTGTTACCCCAATCATTTGAAAAACGGTATGGTTGTAGCTTTAATAGAAATTGAGATATAGCAAAAAGAAAAATATAGTTTTTAAATTGAAATCAATATAAAAATACACTATGTAAAAATTATTCCTATACATAATAGAATCAAAATTTTTTTTCAGAGTGCTGGGAATGCGGTACTCCAATTATCTGCAAACGGAATGGCTGTAGCTTTAAAAGAAATTTAGATACAGCCAAAAAAAAATGGAGTTTCTACATTGCAATTAATTTGAAAACACACTTTGCACGACATTTTCTCTCCTATACATCATAAAAGTGTAAATTTTTGAGTGAATGTAGGGAATGAGGTACTCCAATCATCAGCAAAATGGCATGGCTGTAGCTATTATAGAAATTGAGATAAAGCAAAAATAAACATGGAGTTCATGCATTCAAAATAATGGGAAAACACCATTTGTGTGATGCTTTCTTTCCTACACATAATAGCACCAGAAATTTTGGACTGAATCTAAGGGACGTGGTACTCAAATCATGTGCCAAACGACATGGCTCTAGCTTTCATAGAAATTGACATTTAGCAAAAAGAAAAAGGAAGTTTTTCCTTTTTTTGTGCATTTTGTCTCCTATACATGAGAGAACTGCAAATTTAAACTGGAATGTAAAAAATGTGGTACACCAATCATGTGCAAAACGGCATGTCTGCAGCTTTAATAGAAAATGAGATATAGCAAAAAGAAAGATGAAGTTTTTCCATTGAAATAAGTGAGAATAGCCACTTTGTGCATTTTGTGTCCTATACAAGATACAACTGTTAATTTTTTCAAGAATGTAGCGAATGAGGTACTTCAAGCATGTGCAAAACGGGATGGCGGCAGCTTTAATAAAAATTAGGATATGGGAAAAAGACAAATGGAGTTTTACATTGAAATCAATAAGAAAACACACTTTGTTCGATACATAATGGAACATACAACTCTAAATTTTGGCGAATATGTAGGGCATAAAGTACTCCAATCATATGCAAAACGGCATGGCTGTAGAATTAATAGAAATTTAGATATAGTGAAAAGAAAAATGGAGTTTTTACATTGAAATCAATGGGAGAACACACTTTGGGCGATATTTTCTTTCCTATACATAATAGAATCATAACTTTAATTCAGAATGTTGGGAATGTGGTACTGCAATCATATGCAAAACGACATGGCTGTAGCTTTAATAAAAATCGAGATATAGCAAAACAAAAAATGGAATTTTTACATTGAAATTAGTTAAAAAACACACTTTGTAGGATATTTTCTTTCCAATACATAATAGAATTATGACTTTTATCCAGAATGTTGGGAATGTGGTACCTTAATCGTATGCAATTCTGCATCACTGTAGCTTTAAAAAAAATTTGAGATATAGCAAAACGAAAAATGGAGTTTTTACATTGAAATCAATCGAAAAACACACTTCCTTCTATATCTCAATTTCTATCCTATACAACATAAAACTGTAAATTTTTGCTAAAATGTAGGGAATGAGGTAATCAAATCATGTGTAAAACAGCATGGCTGTAGCTTTAATAGAAATTGAGATATAGCAAAATGAAAAATGGATTTTTTACATTTAAATGAAATTGAAAACATGCTTTGTGCGATATTTTCTCTGCTAAACTACAGAGAACTGTAAATTTTTGTGAGAATGTAGGGAATGTGGCAGTCCAATCTTGTGCAAAGCGGCATGGCTGTAGCTTTAATAGAAATTGGGATATTACAAGAAATCAATAGGAAAACCCACTTTGTGTGTTATTTTTTAAATTTTAAATTTGCTTTATCTCAATTTCTATTAAAGCTACAGCCATGAAGTTTTGCACATGATTGGAGTACCACATTCCCTACATTTTCTCCAATATTTACATTTCTATTATGTATAGTAGAAGAAACACACAAAGTGAGTTTTCTGTTCGATTTTAATGAATTTTGATTTGATTTAAAGGTACAGCCATGGCATGTTGCACATGATTCGAGTACGACATTCCTAAAATTCTGGATAAAACTTATGATTCTATAATTTTTAGGAAAGAAATTATTGCCTAAGGTGTGTTCTACTATTGAATTTAATGTAAAAACTCCATTTTTCATTTTTGCTATATCTCAATTTCTATTAAAGGTACTCACCATGCCGATTTGCACATGATTGGAGTACCTCATTCTTTACCTTATCAACAAATTTTACAGTTCTATGTTTTATAGGATATAAAATATTGCATGATGTGTGCTTTCCCTTTGATGTTAATGTAAAAACTCCATTTTCTTGCCATATCTCAATATCTATAAAAGCTACAGCCATGTTATTTCCACTTAGTTGGAGTACCACATTCCCAACATTGTGGATAAAAGATATCATTATATTATGTATAGGAAAGAATACATCGCACGGTGTTTTCCCATTGATTTCAAAGTAAAAACTCCATTGTGCTTGTGTCTATATCTCAATTTCTATTAAAGCTACATCCATGCTGTTTTGAGCATACATAGAATACTACATTCCCTATATTCTCACAAAAATTTACAGTTTTATTTTGTATAGAAGAGAAAATATCTGTGTTTTCCCATTGATTTCATTGTAAAACCTCTACTTTCTTTTTGCTATATCTCAATTTCTGTTAAAGATACAGCCTTGCCTTGTTGCACATGAATGGAGTACTTCTTTCCATACATTTGTGCAAAAAATTTGCAGGTCTATGTTTTATTAGAGAAAAGATATCGCACAAAATGTGTTTTCCCATTGATTTCAATGTAAAAACACCTTTGTTCATTTTGATATATCTCAATTTCTATGAAAGCTACAGTCATGTCATTTTGCTCCCTACATTCTTGCAAAAATTTACAGTTCTATGTTGTATAATAGACAAAATATCACACAAAGTTTTTTTTCCAATTGATTTCAATGTAAAAACTCCATTTTTCCTTTTGCTATATCTTAATTTCTATTAAAGCAACAGCCATGCAGTTTAGCATATGATTGAAATACCTCATTCCGTACATTCTCACAAACAGTTCTATGTTTTATAGGAAAGACAATATCGCTCAACGTGTGTTTACCCAATAACTTCAATGTAAAAACTTAATTTTTCTTTTTGCAATATCTCAATTTCTGTTAAAGACAAAGCCATGCAATTTATCACATGATTGGAGTACCTCATTCCCCACATTCTGGCCAATATTTGAAGTTCTATTATGTACAGAAGAAAAAATGCACAAAGTGCATTTTCCCATTGATTTCAATGGAAAAACTTCATTTTTGTGTTTGCTATATCTCAATTTCTGTTAAAGCTAAAACCATGCCGTTTTTCACATGATTGGAGTACCTCATTCCCTATATTTTTGCAAAAATTTACACTTCTATGTTGTATTGGAGGGAAAATGTCGCATAATGTGTGTTTTTGAATTGATTTTAATGTAAAAACTCCAGTTTTCTTTTTGCTATATCTCAGTTTCTTCAAAAGCTTAAGCCATGCTGTATTGCACATCATTGAAGTATCTGAAGTATCTCACATGTTGTTCTATCACGTATAGGAATATAAATATTGCACAATGTGTGTTTCCCATCACTTTCAATGTAAAAACCATTTTTCTTTTTTCTATATCTCAATTTCTATTATAGCTACAGCCATGATGCTTTGCACATGATTGGAGTACCACATTCCCAACATACTGCATAAAAGTTAGGATTCTATTATGTATTGGAACAAAAATATTGAACAAAAACTGTTTTCCCATTAATTTCAATGAAAAAAACAAATTTTCTTTTGGCTATATCTAAATTTCTATTAAAGCTACAGCCATGAGGCTTTGCACATGATTGGAGTACCACATTCCCAACATTCTGGATAAAAGTTATGATTCCATTATGTTTAGGAATAAAAATATTGCCCAAAGTGTATTTTCTTATTGATTTCTATGCTAAAACTCCATTTTTGTTTTTACTGTATCTCAATTTCTATTAAAGCTGCACCCATGCCGATTTGCACATGATAGGAGTACCTCATTCCCTACATTCTCAAAACAATTTACAGTTCTATGTTGTATAGAAGAGAAAATATTGCAAAACGTGTGTTTTCCCATTGATTTCAATGTAAAAACCATTTTTCTTTTTGCTATATCTAAATTTCTAGTAAAGCTGCAGCCATGACGTTTTTCACCAGATTGGAGTACTTCATTTCCTACATTCTTGAAAAATTTGCAGTTCTATGTTGTATATGAGAGAAAATACCCGCACAAAATGTCTTTTCCAATTGATCTCAATGTAAAAAATCCATTTTTCTTTTTGCTATACCTCAAGTTCTATTAAAGCTACAGCCATCCCGTTTTGCACATGATTGGAGTACCTCATTCCTTACATTCTCACAATAATTTTAAGTTCTATGGTGCATAGGAGAGAAAATATTGCACAAAGTGTGTTTCCTATTGATTTCAATGTTAAAACTCCATTTTTCTTTTTCCTATATCTCAATTCCTATAAAAGCTACAGCCAGCCGTTTTGCACATGATTGGATTACCTCATTCCCTAAATTTTCACAAAAATTTACGCAAAAAATTTTAACAAAAAGTTCTAGGTTGTAAATTTACTGATTATTATGACATCCACTATAACAGAAAGATCCCTTATTAAGTGGATTGGTGATGTGAGAAAGAGGAAACAACTTTAAGCATTGGTTTTCCCCCTTGCTAATCAAAATTTAGTAATTAGTTTTCATTATTTTGATACATTAGATTAAACAAAAAATGGAACCAAAGGTGCACTTGGGTGTGTAAAAAATTACAAAAGATTTTAAAAAATGCATAATTATTATAAATTTTCATAAAATGAGCTAAACTAATTTACAATATATTCTATAACATAGCTAAAATGAAAACCTAATATCTGAATGCTGTAATCCAAATTCCAAGGTCAAGATTCCTTTGAAATTAAATTATAATAAAAACGTTTAATAACATAACAAGCCAATCCAATAAGTGCCAGATTGTTTTATCCCTATTTCAGTTTATTGCTTAAATAAGATTTAACTTTTCTTTAAAAGAGAAAAAGGGTTAAGATAAATCATCAATACACAGGGCCATACTATTAAAGTTCTGTTGAGCCTGATATATTGGGTTCCTTAAGTCCCCTGCAACCACAAGAAATTCTTTTGATGTGAACCATGACTTTGATTTCTCATACAAAGTTGATTAAGTAAATCTGTACAATTAATATTACGTTTCCAATGGTGGTAAAGCCAAACAATCCTAGAAAATATAATAAGATTTCAGAGTGAGAGAGCCTCTATTTGTGGGGCATTCAGAGATACGTGTTGTTACTCCCCTATCTGGGGCTGGATCAATATGTAATGCTTTGTCATGTAAATTAGCCAAGTTTAACAGTAGGGAATGGCCACATGTAGAACAACACCTAAGCCCATATGTGATGATTGGTTTAATCAGCCAATCAAACAACCAGGACTGGAGTCCTTGGAACAAATACATACCCTTAAAATTCTCCACAACTGCATAGATCTGTTTTACCTTCAAATATAACTGGTGAAGATTTAAATGGTAGGTTAATTGTGTATCTAAAACTATCCTCAAATCTCTAATTAAATGTATACATTGAGCAGTTACCCAGATCAAAAAGGAATAGAAGAGTAGTATTGGGGAACGTGTCCAGTTAAAGGTTGTAATTGCAGATTTGTTATAGTTTAATAACATGTTATTTGATAACAGCCATTGTGCAACTACTTGAAGGAAATCATATAGGACTTTTGCAGTATCCACATCAACCACCACTTTAGAAACCTTCAGTTCATCAGAAAATGCCAATTGAATGACCTGAGCACTAAATTGAACAAAATGATCATTAATATAAATATTAAATAGCAGTGGGGTTAAGGTACTGACCTGAGGAAGAGCCATCACTTGTTGGTAATGATTCTGGCTCAAAAGCCCCCAATTTTCACATAGTTATGTCCTATGAAACTATGAAAATCACCTGATACACCATTCTACTCCAATATTTTTCAAAAGTAATGGAATGGACACTGTATCAAAAGCTCTTTAGATATCTAAATATAGTGAATCTAACTGGTGCCTCTTTTGAAATGCATTTGTTATATTGTCAATGTGCATCAATAAATTAGATTCAGTTGACTTATTGGCTTGAAAACCATGATGGGCAGGTTGAAAAAATCTTTTCCTCCAAGGAACCAATTTACCCCAAATAATCTTTTCTAACATCTTTGCAAAAGGGGATAAAATTGAAATTGGGTTTTAATTAACCATAATCGTCCTCAATCCACTTTTAAAAATAGGCAATACATGGACAGTCCTTCAAAACTTAGGAACACTCTGAGTTTTCAAGCATAAGATAAACTTATCTGCTAGGATAGGTGATATCAAATCCCAGTATGCCTTGATTAGAACTTAAGGAGCACCACACCGAATTTAATGCAAAAACATTGATTTCAATGTAAAAACTCTATTTTTCTTTTTGCTTCATCTCAATTTCTATTAAAGATACAGCCAAGCCATTTTGCACATGATTTAGTACATCATTCCCTACATTCTGGCAAAAATTTACAGTTCTTTGTTGTATAGGTGAGAAAATATCGCACAAAGTGTGTTTTCCCATTGATTTCAAAGATAAACTCCATTTTTCTTTTTGCTTTATCGATATTTTCTATTAATGCTACAGCCAAGCCATTTTGCACGTGATTGAAGTACATCATTCCATACATTCTTGCAAAAATTTACAGGTCTATAAAATTATGGGATAAAAAAATATCACACAAAGTGTGGTTTTCCATTGATTTGAATGAAAACATTTTTTTCCTACATCTCAATTTCTTTTAAAGCTACAGACATTCCCTTTTGCACATTATTTCTTGTATCTCATTTCCGACATTATTGCAAAAATTTACAGCTCCTCTTTTTGTTTGATTTACAAAAAACTCCATTATTCTTTTTGCTGTATCTCAATTTCTATGAAACTTATAGCCATTCCGTTTGCACGTTCTAGGAGTACCTCATTCCCTGCATTCTGCAAAAAATTTTTGGTTCTATTATGTATAGGAAAGAAAATATTGCACAAAGTGTGTTTTCCCATCGTTTTCAATAGTTATACTTCATATTTATTTTAACTATATATCTCAATTTTTATTAAAGCTACAGCCATGCCGTTTTGCATATGATTGAAGCTCTACATTCCTACACTCTGTCCAAAATTTACAGTTCTATCACGTATAAAGGAGAAAATGCACAAAGTGTGTTTTTCTATTGATTTCAATAGAAAAACTTCATTTTTCTTTCTGCTACATCTAAATTTCTATTAAAGCTACAGCCATGTTATTTTGCATGTGATTGAAGTACCACATTTGAAACACTCAGGAGAAATTTATGGTTCTATGATGTATAGGACAGGAGATCACTAGGTGGCGCTTGTATCTGGTGCTTCAGATTTTCTGGCACTAGACAAATTTTTTTTTTTTGAATTTTACCCAGCAAAAATTCAAATTGGATCTTCATCTGGGATGAATCCCGCCTTTTTCAAGGTGTAAACACTTGAGTTTTTTCAGCAAAAGGTAGGGCTGAAGGTGTTGGGGCTGTTTTTGGTGGCAGAAAGCAAGTTTCGAGGTTTGGTAATAAACCTAAGCTCATGACATTCCCATCCACTCCTAGCGTTTTTTTAGCTTGCTTCGACGGCACTGTCTGATGCCATGATGTGGTGAGGCCAACTCCCGGTGGCAAAATTTTAATTTCTAACTTAATTTAAAATTTATTTTAATTTGAAATTTAATTTAATTTAGATTTCATTTTAGTTATTTTATTTTATATAAGTCTAGTCATTTTAAAAATTAAGTTGTAGAAGGGTCACTACCTGGTGGGTATGAGACCTCTGCCCACTTGGAGATGTTACAACCATTAATGAGTGTCTCCTGTGGGGTACGATGCCTTGTCACTAATACTTCTGGTTCCAGACGCTTGACTGGGGAGCCCTAGTCACAGCTGTCATTCAAACTAAAGGGGTTAGGCTGATGTTAGGGACCTGGAATGTGGGGACCATCTGAGGGAGAGCAGGGGAACTAGTGGATACCCTTGAGAACAGATGTACTAAAATACCTGCCGTACAGGAGACCAGCTGGAGGGGAAATCGATCCAGGGCACTGGGAGAGGGGTATAAACTCTTATATACTGGCTGTGAGGAGGGGCGATTATTATGAACAATGAGTTACAGCAGGGAGTTACATCAGTGAAGTGCATCAACAGTAGGTTGATGCTAGTAACAGCAGTTTGGCAGTGCATTGGGCCATACTTTATCAGCTCTTATGCACCCAAAGCTGGCCATGGTGACACAATGAGAGATGATTTTTGGAGGGTTTTTGATAGAAGGGTTCAGATAGTGTAGGGCAGGATCTGCCAGAGCATGGGAACTGACTCCCTAATCATTAAGGGGGATTTCAATGGCCACGTGGGTAAGGATGGGTTAGGATATGAAGAGGTCCATGAGGGATGTGGGAATGGCCTGGTCAGCCATGCAGGCCAGAAAGTCCTGGAGTCAGCACAAGTACACAGTCTTGTGTTTGGCGAATACATGGTTCACAAAGAAGGAAAAACATCTCATCACCTTATATTTCACACAGGGTAGGTCCCAAATGGACTTTTTCATGGTAGAGTAGTAATAGTGCAGAAATGCGAGACTGCTGGGCACTTCCCAGTGAGAATTTCCAGAAAGCCAGTGGGCATAAGTTGCTCATGCTGGAGATGCAAATTAAGGGGGCAATCAGGAGGCATGCATGGAAGGGAGAACCAGTTATTAGGTGGTGGTGGTTTCCACCTAACTCACAGGAATTCAGGCAGGAGATTTCTTGCCAGGTAGACTGGGATTTGGAAGGTTTTGCTGATGCCATGTGGGACAGGGTTGCAAGGACAATCAGGAGATGTGGAAAGATGATGTTTGGTATGGCAATAGTAGGAGGCAACCCTCACAGTAGGCAGTCTAGGTGGTTGAATGAGGATGTGGAAGCAGCCATCAAACTTAAAAAGGTGGAAATCCATAGGTGGCAGGATGGGGAGACCAGGGATCTATTACCGCCAATACTCAAACAAGGAAAATGCTGGGAGGAGAGTTGCTCTGGCCAAACACCACAAGTATGAGGAACTACACAATGAGGTAAGGACAAAAGAAGGTGAGAAAAACATTTTGAGACTGACCAGGACTAGGGATCCAACAAGTAAGGACATTACCAGGGTTTTTGCAGTTAAGGATAGCAGGGGCAGAGTCCTTTTTCAACCAGCAGAAATAACCAGGAGGTGGGAGGAGTACTATCATGGCCTCTGAAATGCTGCTAACCAGGAAAGGACCATTGAGAGCCACCCAGGCACCATAGAGGCAGTCATAAGTGTGACAGAGGAAGAAATTGTTCAGGCCCTCCAAAAAATTAAAGGACGCAAAGCAGTAGGCCCAGATAAGATTCCCATGGCGGATTGGCATACCCTGGGGGCAACAGGAGTAACGTGGCTAACAAAGGTCTTCAATAAGGTAGCAAGTGGAGACAGAATGCCATCAGCATTGAGTGAAAGCTGGATAGTTCCATTTTTCAAGGTCAAAGGTGACGCCCAGGATTCTGGAAACTATAGAGGCATCAAGCTAATGTGCCACTCCATGAAGCTGTGAGAAAGTGTCATTGAGGGCCGCCTCAGAAAATGCACTATGGTCTGGGGAAATCAAGTTGGGTTTATGCCTGGTGGTCTACAATGGAGCCAATATTTCTCCTAAGGCAGATGATAGAAAAATATAGTGCAGCAAAGAAGGACCTCCATGCAATATTCATTGACCTGGTGAAGGCATATGATAGCGTTCCTAGGCAGTTAGTATGGAATGTGGTAAGAAGAAATGGGGTAGATGAAGGTCCTATTAGAATAGTGCAGGATATGTATGTGGGCTATACTGCTAGGGTGAGGATGGCTTGGGGAAACATTAAAAGCTGCAACGTGCAGGGGTGTGTACACAAAGGGTCAGAACTTAGCCCATACTTATTCAACCTGGCCATTGATAAGCTGCTGATGGAGTGAGGGAAAGGGCCCTGAGTGATTGATGTTTGCTGATGATGTGGGAAAGCTTGCAGTCCATTGAGGAGGCCCAAAATGGCCTACAAGACATCCAGGGAGCAATGGGAAAGGGGGCCTGAATGTGAATATGAAAAACACAGAATACCTAGCTTTTAACTGAGTGGTCGGAGGCCAGAAGGTGACGTATGCTCAGGGGATGAGGTGATACCAGCAGTGCAGGAGTTTAGATACTTAGGATCAGTGTTCCACGGAAATGGGAAAATAAACTCTTATGTGTGTAATAGGATTAAGGCAAGTTGGATGAAGTGGAGACTGACAAGTGTAGTCCTGTATGACCGCCATGTGCCTATCAAGCTAAAGGGCAAAGTCTACAGAACTCTGGTTAGGCTAACTATGCTGTATGGCTCAGAGTGTTGGGCCATGATGAAGGTCCATGAAAGGAGAATGCAGGTGGTCTAGATGCAAATGCTGTGCTTCATGAGAGGGTGTAACGAGCTGACAGGATCCAAAACGACCATGTTAGAGGTAAACGGGGGGGTGGGAGACATCACAGAGAAGATGTGGGAAAACAGATTGAGGTGGTATCAGCATGTGATGCAAAGGGGGAGGAGGAGCTGGTTAGGTCCATCATGGGACTGCATGTGTTGGTGAGCATCAGGGGAGGGGAAGACCAAAGAGGACGTGGGAGCAGGTTGTGCAAAAGAACATAGGTGTGTTTGGGGTGGATGGAGGCCTGGTTGGGGTTTTAACGAATTTGGAGGTTGGAAATTGCAGACCTGACCCAATTTTGTGTTGGAGAAAGGTATGATGATAATGATGATGATGTTGTTGTATAGGACAGAAAATATAATTAATGGTGTATTTTCCCATTGATTTCAATAAAAAAACTTCATTCCTTTTTTGCTATATGTTAATTTCCATTAAAGCTACAGCCATGTCATTATTCACATGATTGGAGTATCACATTCCCTACATTCTGGCGAAAATTTACATTTATATTGTTTATTTAGGAGATAAAATAATGCTCAAAGTGTGTTTTCCCATTGATTTCAGTGGAAAAACTTCATTTTTCTTTTCGCCATATTTCAATTTCCATTGCAGCTACAGCCATGCCGTATTGCTCATGATTGGAGTACCGCATTCCCAACAATCTGGCAAAAATTTATGACTCTATTATGTATAGGAATAAAAATTTCACAGAAATTACAATGAAAAAACTGCAATTTCTCTTTCTGCTATATCTCAATTTATATTACAGCTACAACCATGCCACTTTCCACATGATTCAAGTACAAATTGCCAATATTCTGGCAAAACTTTATGGTTCTATTCTGCACAGGAAAGAAAACATCGCACAAAGTGTGTTTTCCCATTGATTTCATTGGAAAAACATCATTTTCCTTTTTGCTATATTTAAATTTCTAATAAAGTGTGTTTTTCAACCGATTTCAACGAAAAACTTTTTACTATATCTCAATTTTTCTTAAAGCTGCAGCCATGACATTTTGCACATTATTAGGGTACATTCCCTGCATTTTGGCAAAAAATTACAGTTGTATGTTGTATGGGAGAGAATATATTGCACAAAGTGTGATTTCTATGAAAGCTCATGCCATGCCATTTTGCACATGGTTGGAGTACCATATTCCAGATATTCTGCCAAAACTTTATGTTTATATTACATATTGGAAAGAAAATATCGCACACAATATGTTTTCCAATTTATTTCAATGAAAAAACTTTCTTTTAAAGCATTTCTGTTAAAGCAACAGATATGCCATTTTGCACATGATTGGATACCACATTTGCTACATTCTGTCCGAAGTTTGCAGTTCTATAATATATAGGTCAGAAAATGTGTTTTCCCATTGATTTGAATGGAAAAACTTCAATTTTTCCTTCTGCTTTATCTCAATTCCTATTAATGCTACAGCCATGCCACTTTGTGCATGATTGGATTACCACATTCCCTACATTCTCACAAAAAGTTACAGTTCTATGTTGTATAGGATGCAAAATATTGCAAAAAGTGTGTTTTCCCATTGATTCCATTGTAAAAACTCTATTTTACAATAACAATTAAAGCAACAGCCTTGCCATTTGGCAAATGATTGGAGTACCACATTCCCTTTATTCTATTAAAAATTTACAGTTCTATGATGTATAGGAAAGAAATCTCTCAAAGTGTGTTTTCCCATTGATATTTATAAAAAAAACTTTATTTTTATTTTTGCTACATATCAATTTCTTTTAAAGCTAAGGCAATGCCGTTTCACACATGATTGGAGTACCACATTCCCTACATTCTGGCCTAAATTTACTGCTCAATCTTGTATAGGATGGAAAAGCACAAAGTGTGTTTTTCAATTGATTTCTATGGAAAAACTTCAATCTTCTTTCTGCTATATCTCAATTTCTCTCAAAACTACAGCCATGCCGTTTTGCACATAATTGGAAACAACATTCCCTACATTCTTAAAAAATTTACAATTCTTTCATTTATAGGAGAGAAACTGCACAAAGTGTATTTTCCCATTGCTTTCAATGGAAAAACTACGTTATTTATTCTCCTGTATCTCAATTTTTGTTAAAGAACAAAGATGTAGTTTTGTAGATTAAAAATTTATGGTTCTATTATGTATAGGAAAGAAAGCATTGCATTGATTTCAATGGCAAAGCTTCATTTTTCTTCTTGCTATATCTAAATTTCTCTCAAAGCTACACCCATGCCGTTTTGCACATCATTGAAGTACCACATTCCCCACATTCTGTCCAAAATTTACAATTCTATCATGTATAGGACAGAAAATGCACAAAGTATGTTTTCCAATTGATTTAAATTGAAAAACTTCATTTTTCTTTCTGCTATATCTCAATTTCTATTAAAGCTATTGCCATGCGGTTTTGCACATGGTTGGAGTACCTGATTTCCAACATTCTGGCAAAAATTTATATTTCCATTATGAAAAGGAACGAAAGTATACGCAAAAAGTGAGTTTTCCCATTGATTTCAATGGAAAAACTTCTTTTTCCTCTAACTCAATTACTTTTAAATCTATAGCTATGCCGTATTGCACATGATTAAAGTACTACATTCGTTACATTTTGTCAGAAATTTACAGCTCTATCATGTGTAGCAGTGAATATGCACAACGTGTGTTTACCCATTGATTTCAATGTAAAAACTTCATTTTTTTCCTATATCTCAATTTCTATTAAAGCTACAGTCATGCCATTTTGCACATGATTGGAGAACCACAGTTCCTAAATACTGGCAAAAATTTACAGTTCAATTTTTTATAGGGAAGAAAACATTGCACAAAGTGTCTTTTCTTATTAATTTCAATGGAAACCTTCCACTTTTCCTTTTTAAAGGTAAAGCCATTTTAAAGGTAAAGCCATGCCTCTTTGCAAATAATTGAAGTACCACATTCCTTACATTCTGAAAAAAATTTTATAGTTCTATTATGTATAGGAGAGGAAACGCACAGTGTGTTTTCCCCATTTATTTCAATGAAAAACTTCACTTTTCTTTGTGCTATGTCTCAATTTCTATTAAAGCTGCAGCCATGCCGTTTTGCACATGATTAGAGTACCACATTCCCTACATTCTTTCCACAATTTTAAGTTCTATCACGTATAGGAGAGAAAGCGCACAAAGTGTGTTTCCCTATTGATTTCAATGGAAAAATTTCATTATTCTTTTCACTGTATCTCATTTTTATTAAAGCTGCAGCCATGCAATTTGGCACATGATTGGAGTACCACATTCCCTACATTCTGGCAAAAATTTACACTTCGATTTTTATATAGTAGGGAAAATATCGCACAAAGTGTGTTTTCCCATTGATTTTAAAGTAAAAATTTCTTTTTTTTTGCAATAACTCAATTTCTATTAAAGCTAAAGCCATGCCACTTTGCACCATCATTGGAGTACCACATTCTCTACATTCTTCAAAAATTACAGATCTATCATGTATAGGAGTGAAAACGTACGAAGTGTGTTTTACCATTGATTTCAAAGGAAAAACTTCATTTTTCTTTCTGCCATACCTCAGTTTCTATGAAAACTAAAGCCATTTTATTAGCACATGAGTAGAGTACCACATTCCCTACATTCTGGCGAAAATTTACAGTTGTATCATGACTAGGATAGAAATCACACAAAGTGGGTTATCCCATTGTTTTGAATGCAAAAAATTCAATTTTCTTTCTTCCTATATCTCAATTTCTATTAAGGCCACAGCTAAGCCATTTTGCCCATGATGGGAGTACCTCATTCCTCCCATTCTCACCAAAATTTACAGTTTCATGATCTGTAGGAGAGAAAATATCACACAAAGTGTGTTTTCAAATTGATTTCAATGTAATAACTCCATTTTTCTTTTTGCTATATCTCAATTTCTATTAAAGCTACAGACATGCCGTTTTGCACATGATTGGAGTACTAAATTCCCTACATTCTTTCAAAAATTCACAGTAGTATCATGTATAGGGGAGAATACGCAGAAAGTGTGTTTTCCCATTGATTTCCTTGGAAAAACTTCATTTTTCTCAGCTTACATTTGGCCTTAAGTATTGCACTTAAGCAATTTAATTGTAAACTTCATGATTCAATGATCAAAGATAAATTAGCAATTGATTTTCAAGGTGTTCCTCAAAAGGTATGGCATGGGGAGAGAGGCAACTTCACAGGCTGTATATCTTAATGATTGGTACAAAATTAATTAGCATATATTATCAGAACGTCAGAAGCCTCCAGAATGAAGGTGATGCATTTATGGCAAGTGTCACCCTTTACAATTATGACGTCATCGTTTTGACTGAGACTTGGCTATCTCCAATTTATAATTCCTATTATTATTTCCCACCATGTTAACTGGTTTTTAGGTGTTATAATTCAGCGTCCTTTATGTGGAGGGGGCCTATTAATAGCCATCAATGCACCCACACTTGGAAGGTAACTCCAGGTTATTTCCAATTTATTTGTGACGACCAGATTCTGGCGGTCTCTTAAAGAGGTAGGGGCCTGGAAACAATTAATAAAGTGTCTTGTTGTCTGTCTCCTGCTTTGCCTTTCACGACCTATATATTGCTGATTGACTCTTTAGCCACTAAGCTCACCACTTATATTTCCATTGTGATATTGGGTGACTTAATATTCCACTTATCAACTGGACAATGCCAGTCCCAGTGTATTATGGTACAGCACAATCATCTAAGGCCACATCATTGATTTCTTTATCCTGTATTTCAAGGCTAAGCCAGCTTAACAATATAGTTAATGTAAACCAGTGGCTCTTAGATCTATGCTTTACTGAATTATGTTGTTCTGTTAGTGAAACTATCCCTGTCTCCAAACTATATTCTCATCATCCAGCCTTAGTTCTTGAGTCAAAGTTGACGCTCTCCTCCAATACCTAATAAGAACCTAATAGGAAATTCAATTGGCTGAAAGGAAATTTTACTATTTTATATTACCATTTCTTGAACATAAATTGGGAGAAACTATTTTTAAATTTGACACAAGAGAGTGCAGTTGAGCTATTCTATTCAGTAATGCTTGGTGCTATGCAGGATTTCAAGCCTACCACTATCTCCTTTAGGAAATATTCAAATTTTCCTGTCTGGTTTAGCATAGAGCTGATTCAGTTAGTTAAACAGAAAAGGCAGCTCACTTCCTTGTATAAACATGGCCTATCATTGGACCACAGGCATTGGCTTGCAGAGGCCCAGTCAAAGGTTAAGTACTTACTTAGCAGAGACTGCTAAGTATTCCTAGCACACCTTGCACACCATCAGAACTCTGGTCACACTTTTTGGACCCAATGTAGTGACATCTTTGTCAATTTTTACTCCAATCTGGTGTCTGTTGGATCACAATTATTATCAGTAAAACATTACCCATACAGTCTTCCTGATGGTGGTGAGGCCCTGACTTGTGATGCAATAACGTCAAATGAGGTTCTATTGGCAATCAGGAAGCTGAAACCCTCCTTTGCTGTTTTGTGTGACAAAATTCCCTCCATCATGTTCAAGGCATATGGTGACCCTTTAGCGCCAAAACTAGCTACTTTATTTACAAAATACCTGCTGCATCAATTTGTACCCATGGCCTGGAAGACGCCACATGCAATTTCAATCCTTAAACAGGGTTCATGGCTGGTCCCAGCAAATTACCATCCTATATCCATTATATCCCCCATAGCAAAAATGCTATAATATATAATTCAGGGTAAATTGAACTTTTGGAGTACAAACTTCTTAAATTCCTACTAGCATGGTTTCATAAAGGGCTGATCCACTGAAACAAATTTATTAGCTCATTTATCTTCCATTGAAAATGCATTTAGCCAAATACACCAAGTGGATGCCTTGTATCTGAACCAGTCTAAGGCATTTGACACAGTGTCCACTCCACTTCTACTCTGGAAGTTACAGACTTATGGTCTGGTAGGTAATTCGTTAGTATTCCTGGGTAATTACCTTATGGGGCGTCCAAATTATATGAGCAGTGACTTGTGTTAGACACACCAGTTCTCATCTGATCACTGAAGTTAAGCAATGCAAGCCCAGTTAGAACAGACATGGGTGGTCGTTTGGGGAACCTGGATACTGCTAATACCCAATAATCGTCACATTAGTGTAGTGTCTGTGCAGTCTATGCATTAGAGCTATACAGTGGATGGGTCTCTAATGACCATGTAGTTGATGGGACCTTAAACTCCAAAAAACCAACAAAATCACAATTATATAAGAATCAGCAACACTATTAGCCAGGGCTCCTACTTACAGAGTGTGGGTCTACTTCAAGGCAATCTCTTAGCCCTGTTCTTTTAAATATATATGTGAATGACCTATTATAAGTCTGTCTAACATAGGGAAATCCTCTTGCATTTGCAGATGATATCAAATTATCAAAAAGTATAACATATCTGCAGTCACCCTATCAAATAAATATAGCTTTATTTAAAGTAGAAAAATGGATGAAGGATAATGAGATTGAATTGAACTACAGCAAATCATATGCCATCTTCTTTTACTGAATTCAATCTTGGTATTATTAATCCTACATCTTTTCAGATGGCTATCCAGTACCATGATGTGCCATTGTAAAGGACCTTGGGATCTATTTGGATACCAAGCTAACCTTCCGGCCCCACCTCCACCAGCTATATCTGAAGGTGAAACAAGCATATACTGTGATCAGTCATAATAACAATATTTTTCAGTTTTCTTCTCTATTGAATAAGCTGTTCAGAAGTTTAATCAAACCCCAGATTATATGTGGTATGTTGTGCTACTCAAAATGCAGTATATAAGTCCTTGCAAAGACTTGTAATTTGTATGATAAGGCAATATTTGCAATATAAGGCATAATTTGCATATAGGTACAGTCAAACTTGCTAATGATGTGCGCCTAGGTCTACCTGTTGAGAAATTTATTATGTTCAGTCATATTATGTGGCCAGATTGACTATGGTGGAACTTAATCAACTGTCCAGCTCTTTTATTCAATTTACACATCCATGTACCAGGCCGACCTTGGCAGCAGAACCTTTTTGTTAATGCAGGCAAATTAAAAAGCCCATTACATTTGGTGGAGTGGAAGTTTAACCAATTGCAGTTAGTCATAGATGATTTATTACTACTGAAATCGTCCTTAAAGAAAAAGCTCATTTCCCTTTAAACATAGTTTTAACTTTATATCATTTAGACCACATTTTATGATTAGTCTGCATTAAATTATGTTTTAAAATTAATTTATATTTTTAATTACCAATAACAGCTATTTAATATAACTTGGTATTTATATTCTTAAGTCTCTGGTCATCTGCGTGTTATAATTATAGATCACATTAGTATTATTTCTATCACCTTATACTTGTTTAAATAGGCATCTATTACTACATAATTTTATAGCTTAAATTAACTTGTATTCATTTTACAATTGATTTTAGAGGAATTTTGGTTTCCGTCCCCTAGGGAGGGCAATTTGTTTGCTTCGGCATGGCTTTCAACAATCTACAATAATCTACAACCATCAATAATCTACAGCCATGCCATTTTGCAATTTAATGGATTACTACATTCCCTACACTCATGCAAAAATTTAAAGTTCTATTATGTGTAGGAGGGAAAATAATGAATGAAGTCTGTTTTCTCATTGATTTCTATTAAAGCTACAGCCATGCCATTTTGTACATGAATGGAGTACAGCATTCTCAACATTCTTGCCAAACTTTACAGTTCTGTGATGTTTAGGAAAGAAAATAATGCAAAAAGTGTGTTTTCCCACATGGAGTAGTGCATTTCTACATTCTGGCAAAAATTTACTGTTCTAAGATGTATATGAGAAGAAATAATGCACAAAGTATGTTTTCCTTTGATTTCAAGGAAAAAGTTCATTTTTTATAATATCTCAATTTCTATTAAAGCTACAGCCATGCCCTTTTGCATAGGATGGAGTACAGCATTCTCAACATTCTGGCCAAAACTTACAGTTCTGTGATATTTAGCAGAGAAAATAATGCACAAAGTATGTTTTTTCATTGATTTCAATGGAAAACGACATTTTGTAATATCTCAATTTCGATTAGAGCTATACCCATGTCTTTTTGCACAGGAATGGAAAACAAAGTTACCTACACACTGGCAAAATTTTTCATAACAAACACAAAAGTTATTTGTGCAATAATGAAGTAAACGTCCAATCCACAATCTTATTGCCTACCAATTTCCAGGAATTTTACCAATGAGGACTCAATTAGTGTGTAAATTGGCGATTTTCACATAGTATGGAAAGATCATTAGTCTGCAAATGTAGTTGAAGCCAAACATAATTACATTTTTAACTTCTCACCTCCTATGTGTCACCAAGCATGGCAATATATTGGCATGTTCTTTGGCACATACTAATCTTGGGGTTGTGTAATTGCATGTTCTGAACCACATGCCTATTGAACTCTTAAGTTATTATTGATGTGTGAATTTTTGTTAGCTATCACAAAACTAAATTGGCATCAATATGTTCACACACTCTGTGATTACCAACTTGAAATGTTCTACTTATGAGAATTTTGTCAAAATTTGTTCATTGCATATTATCAATAGTTCGTTAATTTAAAAATCTTATTGGAGATTGTTTGGAGTATTTTATTCCTATGCAACTATATTTTCTACACAATACTGATGTACTCATTTTGATTTATTAAGACAAGAACTATTAGTATCTTGTTGGCATCAATGGGATGAAACTGGTATATTGGACTAAATACATTCTCCATAGCAATTAGGATATTTTGCAACTTAAAACCATTGCATTATTGTACTTGACTTATTATGAAGAATACTATTAGTATTTTGTTGGCATCAAGGCGATGTAACTGTTACATTGGACTAAATTCATACTCTATAGTGATTAATCAAATTTGTTAATTTCACCCACTAAAAGATGTTGGGCTCTTTGGAAAGTTACTTAGGGAGGGGATGACTAAAAATATAACAGTGCATGGAGAGTAGAAGATCAAAGCAGTAATCTTCACAATAGCAATAAATAAGTGATGAAATGCAGAAAACAAAAAGTTAGAGTCCACAACACTAGGTCACTTGCATAACATTCCATAATTTAAATCATCATTGCCTCTTATTTAAAATATCAAAAAGTTGTGCAGTTCATTGCGTTGATAAGGTTTTTGTAGTTGTAATAATGCAGAATTGATTGATTAAGAACAGCAGTCAAATTGCAGTTTGAAGACATTGCTTTTGCTAATGGTAATACCATGTTGAAAGCACCAGCTCTCATCTGGTCACTGCATTTAAGCAACATTGGGCATGGGTGGTACTGAGTTGCTTGACCACTTTGAATTTCCTGGTGGTAGTGGGTGATTTGCTTGTCGCATTTCTTTTGGGGTTCTTTTTTTCACATAATGAAACTTTTACAGTTTGTTGTTTGTTGCATTTGGTATCAGGAACCAGGGATCAGGAACTTATGGATCAGGAAATTGTTTTTAATGAGAAAGCTCTTTCCTAATGTGAATATTGTTGCATAATTGTAAAAGGTTATAATACACAGATTATGTTCCAACATTGCATTATGGTGCTTTGTTTGAAAAAGAAGCATGGAAATAGAAAAACGCAGCAATTATTTATTTTACTTTATCGTAAAATACATAATTGTGATTTGTGCAATAAGGAAATAAACCTCTGGTCTACAATCTTATTTCCTCCCAAATTTTGAGGAGTGTTACCAATGATTTTTGCCTAGTACAGAATGCTCATTAATCAGCAAATTAAGTTGAGGTCAACATGTCATAACAGTTTTTCTTCTCAGCTCCTATGTGCTATTAAGCATGGCAATATATAGCCCTGTGTGATGGATCTTACTAATCTAATGGGGGGGGGCGTTATTTCAGGTTCAGAACCAGCTTTTCAAAGTATTTACTGTTAATGTACCCATAAGTTATTTATCAGGGAGTGAATTTTTGGCAGCTTTCACCCATCCAAATCTGCATCTCAAAAGCTGATATATAAGTACTCCATTTTTTGCTCACACACTGTCCTTACCAACGTGAAGTATTCTACATATGAGAATTTTACAACATTTATTCATTGCATATTATCAATAGTTCTTCAATTTTAAAATCTTATTGGAAAAGGTTTGGAGAATTTTATTCCTATTTAACAACATTTTCTACACTACCGCAGTAATCATGTAGTAATCATCACATTTGCAATAAATAAGTGATGAAATGGGGAAAACAAACAGTTAGAATCCATAAACTGTAGGTCACTTGCATAACATTCTATTATTTAAATCATCCTTGCCTCCTGTAGTTCATGTCGTTGATAAGGTAGGTGTTTTTGCAGATTCTGAACAAACTTTGCACAGTCTTTTCTCTTAATGTACACATAAGTTATTTATCAGGGAGTGAAGTTTGGCATCTTTCACACATCCAAATTTGCATCTCAAAAACTAACATATAAGTACTGCACACTCTGTCACTACCAACGTGAAGGGTTCTACATATGAGAATTTTGAAACATTTACTCATTGCATATTATCAATAGTTCTTTAATTTAAAAATCTTCTGGAAAAGGTTTGGAGTATTTTTTTCCCATGTAATATCATATTTTCAACCCCATATGGATGTATCTCATCTTTATTACTATGAAGAGTACTATTATAATCTTGTGTGCATCAATGGGATGTAACTGGTATATCGGACTAAATACATTCTCCATAGTGATTAGTAATTTTGCAGCTTAAACCCACTAAAAGACGTTGGGCTGTTTGGAGAGTTACTGGGAGAGACAATAACTAGAAATATAACAGCATGTTAGGAGAAGTTCCATGTAGTAATCTTCACAATAGCAATAAATAAGTGATGAAATGTGGAAGACAAAAAGTTAGAATCTGCAAATAGTAGGTCACTTGCATAACATTCTATAATTTAAATCATCATCGCCTCTTATTTAAAATATCAGAAAGTTTTTTTAGTTCATTTCAATTATAAGGTTTTGTAGTTGTAACCATACACATTTGATTCATTAAGAAGCAGCAATCCAATTGCAGTTTGAAGACATGGTAGTTGCCAATGGTCATACCATGTTTAAAGCACCAGTTCTTGTCTGGTTACTGCAGTTAAGTGACATTGGGTAAGGGTTGTAGGGAGTTGGGTGACTACCTAGGAATTACTGGTGCTATTGGCTGATTTGCATTTGGCATTTCTTTTGTTATTTTCTCACATCATGAAACTGTTAGTTTCTTGGATTTGGAAATTCATGCATTTTACTTCAATAGGGATGAATGGAGATCACACTTTAAGATCAGGAAATTGTTTAAATGAGAATGACCAATTCTTAACCCTCTGACTAATTCTTAACCCATGGTTAACCCTCTAGTGGGATCGTCTGCCAGGCGGGTGGAGTAGGTTTTCCTCTGGGCCACGAGGTGTCACACTTTTCCTGGAAAATGGGTGCCAACCATTATGTGCTTCAGCCACTTCATGCCCCTGACTGGAGGAGGATCCGTCCACATCGCTTATGAATCAAGATAAGCCTGGTTTTCTTATAACCTAACCTGCCAATTATGTGGAGGATCCTACTGAAGTACAATGTCAAAATCCGCTGATATTTCTGGGAAATTTTCTTAATTGGTTTTAAGAAATAGTGGCTGGCAAACGCCCTTGTTGAGTTGGATATTCTGAATGCACACAGAGACAGGTTGCACTGGATTTAGAAGGTGAAGCCTCAGACTCAGAACTCGATTCTGATGACTCCTGCATCCAAAGTGACTTTGGGGTGGAAAGTTCAGATCATGACAGTGGTTGTGAATTAGAAGATGCGCTCCTCAAGAAAAACAGGGAAGGGCTCAATTGGGAAGATCGCCCAATCAAGGTATCTGCCTGTAAGATGGATGATCCTCCACAAAGTTAACTTGACAGTGATCCCACTGGAGCATTAAAATACACAGATCGATTTCCAACATTGCATTATTTGGCTTTGTTTGAAAATGAAGAATGTTTGATAGTTAAACACAGCAATTATTTACTTCACCAAAATCATAACAAACAGATTTGTGCAATAATGAAATAAGCCTTCAATCTACAGTGATATTACATCCCATTTTCAGGGAATGTTACCAATGAGGACCCTATCAGTGAGTGAATTGGTTATTTTTGCATAGTACAGAATGCTCATTAATCTGCATATATAGTTGAAGTCAAGATGTAATAGTTTTACTCTTTCCACTCCTATGTGCTACTCGGCATGGAAATATATTGGCCTGTACTTTGGCTTATACTAATCTTGGGGTGGTGTTATTGCAGGTTCTGAACAAGCTTTGCACAGTCTTTTCTCTTATTGTACACTTAAGTTATTTATAAGGGAGTGAATTATTGGCAGCTTTCACCCAGCCAAATCTGCATCACAAAAACTAACATATTAGTACTGCACTTTTTTTCCCACACTCTGTCATTAACAACGTGAAGGGTTCTACATATGAGAATTTTGCAACATTTACTTGTTGCATATTATCAATAGTTCTTTAATTTAAAAATCTTACTGGAAAAGGTTTGAAGTATTTTATTCCCATGTAACATCATATTTTCTACACAATACTGATGTCTCTCATCTTGATTTACTATGTAGAGTACTATTAGTGTCTTGTGGGCATCAGTGGGATGTTACTGGTATATCAGACTACATACATTCTCCATAGTGATTAGTCAATTTTGCATCTTAAACCCACTAAAAGATGTTTGGCTGATTGAAAAGTTACTGGGGGAGTGTATAACTAGAAATATAACAGTGTGTTAGGAGAAGTTACATGTAGTAATCTTCACAATAGCAATAAATAAGTGATCAAATGTGGAAGACAAAAAGTTAGAATCTGCAGACAGTAGGTCACTTGAATAACATTCTATAATTTAAATCATCAATGCCTCTTATTTAAAAAATCAGAAAGTTGTTTAGTTCATTTCATTGATATGGTTTTTGTAGTTTTAATAATACACAATTGATTAATTAATAAACAGCAATCAAATTGCAGCTTGAAAACAGGTATTTGCCAATGGTAACAACATGTTGAAAGCACCAGTTCTTGTTTCATAATTACAGTGAAGCAAAATTGGGCCAGGGTAGTACTGAGATGGGTTGCCATTTAGGAATTCCTGGTGCTATTAGTTTATTTGCATTCAGCAATTCCTTTGTTATTTTCTCACATTCTTGCATTTGGAAATTCAAGCATTCATTTCAATGGGGATGAATAGAGATAACACTTTGGGATCAGGAAATTGTTTTAATGAGAAGGCTGCATTCCTAAAGTGAATGCTGCTACATCATTGTAAAAGGTAAAAATACACAGCTCAATTTCCAACATTTAATTATGGTGCATTTTTTGAAAATGAAGGATGTTTAATAGAAAAACACAGCAATTATTTATTTCACCAAAATCATAAAAAACACAATAGTGATTTGCTCAATAATGAAATAAACGTCCAATCTACAGTGCTATTTCCTCCCGATTTCAGGGAATGTTACCAATGAGGACCTTATCAGTGACTAAATTGGTGATTTTCACATAGTACAGAATGCTCATTAATCTGCATATATAGTTGAAGGCAAGATATAATTGTTTTACTTCTCCACTCCTATGTGCCACTAAGCATGGTAATGTATTTGCATGTTCTTTGGCTCATACTAATCTTTGTTTTTTGTTTTTGCAGGTTCTGAAACAGGTTTTCACAGTATTAACTCTAACAGTTTTCACAGTCTTTACTCAAAGTCATTTATGGGTACAAGAAGGAGTGTAGATGTGCTGTTTTTGATCTCCAGCTTAGTAATTCAAATCTTTGGTTTATTTTGTCCATTTTTGGTTGGGGTCTTTTGCATGTTTTTATGGTGGTAACATTCTTTTCAATTTTAATAAATGTATTCTGCTGAATGCTTTTAGTGTTTTGAGATTACTGAAAACTGTTTGAGGTAATCATACTCATGGTGCCACGTGCTGGGTTTTAGACTTAACATAGTCTAACAGTATTTCAATATATTAAGGGTAGCTTCATATTCAGTTTTATAATATTAATTAAGGTATTTTATGTTTAAAGTAATTAAGGACTTTACATTATATTAATGAAGGTTGTTTTGAAAATATAATTAAATATTGTTCAGCTTGTATGTTTGTTGTTAGTAAGTTTTGAGTCACATTGTGTGGTGCTTGTGGTGTGTTTAGCCTTATTTGACAAACTTGCAGATTTACATTTGTAGATCATTTATTAGATAGTTTGGCTTTCAATGACAGGAAGTTATCTATTGTTCACTTTGATTTTAAAGAAGTTAAAAGAATTTTTAGGTTGTGAAATTGTTTGTTGCTTCCTGAATTGTTTTAGGGGCTGCTTATTGATACTTACAGTTATTTTTTGTAGAATAGTGCAATTCTTTGAGAGATCCTTATAATGTCTCCAAAGAAAGTTACAGAAGGTAGGGGTTGCAAGCTCTTGAGGTTGGAACTAGCTAATATCCAAGCTGAGATCACCAGGTTAAAGGCTAGCAAGTTGAACTCCAGTTCTCCAGCAGCTGGTTTGACCAAGGGTAGGGTGAGTTCTCCACTTGAGCCACCATTTAGATCATCCAGAAAATTGGTGACTTCATCAGGTGCCAAGGAGGGTTTAAAATCAGAAAGGGCTTCCCTGGGCTAACACCAAAGATTTTCAAGGAGAAAAGAGAAGGGGCACAGCTAGATAATGCACTTCTAAAACCGAGTTGGGAAGGAAAGCCAGTTATGGATGAAAAACCAGAGGATAGGATTATTCCTGTATCTCTACCACAGGATTATACCTGTGGAGGATTGATGCAGGCAGGTGAAGGGAACAAAATTGGGTTGCAAAGTTCATTACCTGGGTAATCAGTTGTTTTAATTGGGGACACAGATTTAAAGGGGATTGATAGATTAGAACAACTGGAAGGGCATAACAGAGGATGTGTTAGTGTTGCTTTCCATGCCTTATGCAGGGCTAGGAGATATAAAACCTAAGGTCAAAAATACAATGAAGGGGAAAATGAAGATTGCATGATGATATTACAGCTAGGGTCCAGTGACATAACGTTGGATAAAACAGCTGTTGAAGTTGTTGAAGGCATTATGGAGATGGCCAAGGAGGTAAAAAGAACCCAAACCAAGGCTAGGGTTATAGTGTGTCCTGTTATTGAGTGACAGGATAAGAGTAGGTTAACTGTAGCTAAAGCCTGATGGATTAGTAACAGACATTTTTCTAAAGGTCAGGCTATTGGGGCGAACCTACTGGATTAAAGAGCATTTATCTCAGATCTCCATTTCAATGAAAGGGCTGCATCAAAGATTGAGATAAAAATTAAGTAATTTATTGAAGATCTATTAAGGAAGACACCAGGTCATCTAATGCCAGGGTAAGAAGAATTACCTATGGCAAAGGTCTGCCAGGAACTAATAAGGGAGGGAAAAGGAAAGATTTTTCAGCCACTAAGCCATTGACTTTGCTTGTTGTGAATTGCAGAAGCATAGTCAATAAAGGGGCTGAAGTTGATGCCCTTGCTACAACATCAGATGCTAATATAATAATTGGCACTGAGTCCTGGTTAGAAGAAGAAATTAAATCAGCACAGATTTCCACTGATAGGTGCGTAGTTTACAGAAAGGATAGGGAAGCAAGTAGAGGGGGTGGGGTCTTTATAACCATAGATAGATCACTGGAAAGTTCTAGGGAATTGGGTTATGAGGAAGATTGTGAAATGCTTTGTTGTAGTGTTGCTGGCTCTTTTGATGGGGGAATTTATGTGGTTGGTTTCTACTGTGGAGTGTCTATTTCAGAAGAAAAAGAGGTTCCAGTATTAATTCTTGGTGGGGAATTAAATATGTCAAGGTTCAATTGGGGCAGTATGCATCATCATCATCATCATCATACCCTTATCCCGCCTATGGTGGGGTCGGGTCTGTGGGTTCTGATCCTCCACTCCCGTCTATCCCCAACCAGGCTCCCATCCACCCCGCATGCCACCATGTCCCTCTGTACCACCTGTTCCCACTTCCTCTTGGGTCTCCCCCTACTCCTGATGCCACTCACCACCTGTTGTTCCATAATATACCGCATTAGCTCCTCCTCCCCCCTTCGCATCACATGCCCATACCACTTCAACCTACATTCTCTCATCTTCTCCGCAATGTCTCCCACCCCCAACCTGCCCCTAACATACTCGTTACAGACTCTGTCAGCACGCGACACCCCACTCATGAAACGCAGCATTCGCATCTCGGCCACTTGCATTCTCCTCTCGTGGTTCTTCCTTACAGCCCAGCACTCAGATCCATAAAGCATGGCGGGCCTAACTACAGTCTTGTAAACCTTACCCTTCACCTTTATTGGGACTCTGCGGTCACTCAGCACCCCACTTGCCTGTCTCCACTTTAGCCATCCAGCATTTATTCTGTGGGTAACATCAGAGTCGATTTCCCCATTGCTCTGAATCACTGATGCTAGATACCTAAACTCTTTCACTGCTGGTAGCACCTCATTTCCACAATGAACTACACCCCCTTGGTCCTGGCCACTCCAACGGAAAGCTAAGTACTCTGTTTTCTTTATTTTAACCTTCAAGCTCCCCTTTGCCATTGCTGTTGTAATGTCCTGCAAGCCCCGCTGAGCCTCCTTTTGGGACTCCTCTAACCTTCCTACATCATCAGCAAATACCAAGCACTGGGGTGCCCATTCCCCTATTCCAGTCAGCAGGTCATCCATTGCCAAAGCAAAGAGATAAGGGCTGAGGGCTGATCCTTGATGAAGCCCTACCCTCACCTTGAAGCCACCAGTGTTCCCCCATGCCGTCCTCACCCTAGTAGTGGCACCATCATACATATCCTGTATTATTCTGATATGCCCTTCATCCACTCCCTTTCTTCTTAGAACATCCCATACTACCTGTCTAGGGACACTATCATAGGCCTTCTCGAGGTCTACAAAGATTGCATGCAGGTCCTTCTTTACTGCTCTATGCTTCTCAACCATCTGCCGTAGAATAAAGATGGGTTCCATTGTTGACCTACCAGGCATAAACCCAAACTGATTTCCTCGGACACTAGTATGATGTCTGAGGTGGCATTCCATGACCCTCTCCCACAGCTTCATAGAATGGCTCATTAGCTTAATACCTCTATAGTTTCCACAGTCCTGGGCGTCCCCTTTGCCCTTGAAAAGTGGGACAATCCACCTCTCCCGCCATGCAGATGGCATTCGGTCACCACTGGCTATTTTATTAAAAAGCTTCCCCAGCCATGTAATTCCTGTGGTCCCCAAGCTATGCCAAACGTCAATGGGAATCTTATCAGGACCTACAGCTTTGTGTCCTTTCATCTTGTGGAGGGCCCTAACTATTTCTGCCCCACTCACTAAGTCCACCGCTACTGTGGTGGCAGGGATGTTGCTAATGACCATTTCACTGGTATCAGTGTTTAAGAGGTTGTTGTAATATTCCTCCCACCTCTTCATCACTTCTTCTGGCTGGAATAGGACCCCACCATCCTTATCCTTGATCGTTATGGCCCTGGTGACATACTTACTACTTCTATCTCGGGTCTTGGCTAGTCGAAAAACTTCCCGCTCACCTTCTTTAGTCCCTAAGCTTTCATATAAAGCCTCATACTTTTGGTGTTTGGCCTGGGCAACGGTCCTCCTAGCATGCCTCTTTGCCTGTATATACTCTGTCTTTGAACCCTGGTCCCCCAACTCTTGCCATCTATGGAATGCTGCCTTCTTCTGATGAATGACTGCTTCCACCTCCTCATTCCACCACCAAGTCTGTCTACCCTGGTATGAGCCTCCTACTCTAGCTGTGCCAAACATAGCCTTTCCACATTGGGTAATCTTCCTGGCCACCCTGTCCCACATGGCATCAGCTGACCCTTCCCAATCCCAGTCGACCTGGCTCATAATCTCCTGCTGGAATTCCTGTGCATTTGTTGGTAACTTCCACCACCTTATGACTGGTTCACCTTTAAATGAGTGATTCCAAGCTGCACCCCTCACAAGTACCTCCATCATGAGTAACCTATGCCCACTTTCCTTCTGGAAATCCTCACTGGGAAGTGCCCAGCAATCACAAATCTCAGGCCTATGCTGCATCTTGACCATAAAGAAATCAATCTGGGACCTTCCCTGGGGTGACTGAAAAGTGATCAGGTGCTTTTCCCTCTTCTGAAACCACGTATTGGCCAATGCAAGGCCATGTGCTTGAGCTGTATCAAGAACTTTTTGTCCCTCAGCTGTGGGCTGGCCATACCCCCATCCCCCATGAACAGCCCCATATCCTTGTCCTTCCTTGCCAACATGGCCATTAAAATCCCCTCCAATAATCAGACGATCAGATCTCTGTCTAATTCTGTTATCTACTGACTGTACCACCTCATCAAAATCCCACCAAAAATCCCTTTTGGTGGCCTCATCACAGCCTGCTTGGGGGGCATAAGCACTGATGAGGTGGAGCCCAATACCCTGCCATACTACTGTCACTAGAATAATTCTGCTACTGATTCTGTGGACTGCTGTGATCCCCTGCTGCAATTCCCTACTCAATACAATACCCACCCCATTATGCCCCTCCTCACTACCTGTGTAAAGTAATTTGTATCCCTCTCCCAGTGCCCGTGATCGGTTCCCCTTCCAACGCGTTTCTTGGAGGAAGGCAACACTAACCCTTCTATGCTTCAGGGTGTTTACTAATTCCCCCGTTTTTCCTGAAAGGGTCCCCACATTCCACATCCCTAACCTTAGCCTAGCCCCCTTACTTAGTGGTACAGCTCTGGCTGGGGGCTCCCCAGCCAGATGCCTAGAACCCGCAGCAACAGTGACAGGCCTACCTGTGGGGGGTGCCGTCCTACCCCACAGGAGACACTCGATGATTCTTCCATCATTGTCATGTGAGCAGAGGTCCCACACTCACATGACAATACACCCCTCACACTGCAAACTGTATAGATGCAATCCTAGGACTGCAACTAATACTAATAAGAATACTAAAACTGATAAACAAATAACTAATAAACAGTTATAGTAATGATAATAATAATAAACATAATAATAATATACTAAGTATATAATAATAATAATTCAAAATAATTGATGCCATGGGGGTTGGTGCGAGGCTGCAAATGCAGCGTGGTCGCTGCCAATGCAGACGACGAGAGCGGTACAACAACTCACACGAGGTCAGGCTTAAAAGCCAACCTTGCATAAGTTCCTCTCCCACTCAAAAAAAGCACCTCACCCACAGCCCTACCTTCTGCTGGAAACGGTGGGGTTAAACCTTGAAAAAGGCAGTTTTCACCCAGAAACAGTGTAAAGTTTTCAAAAATATGAAAAAAATCACCGGCCACGAGGAAAACAACACACGTCCAACCAGCACCACCTAGTGATCTTTGGGCAGTATGCAGTGTAATTTAAACTTTAGGTTCTCAGGAGCTCTAGATTTCTTTTTGAAGCAACTGTGTTGCAGTGGATTGGAACAGATAATGACCATGCCTACTCATGAGAAAGGCAGTATTATAGATCTAGTTTTTACAAATGTGTCAAATTCAATCAATAATTTTGAGTGTATTGAGGAAATTAGTGATCATGCTGGGGTTAAAGTAGTGATAATAACTAGGTTACCTAGACGGGTTGCTGCAGGCAGGGTGGAATACCATTTCAATAATGCCAATTGGGATTGTTTTAAACCATATCTTGAATTTCAATTAAATGGATTTTATACAATTATTAATACACGGGGCATTGAGGAATCTTGTCAAAGATTCTAAGCCATTTTAGAAGAGGGCACACAACTGGCTGTCCCTTCTAAGGTTAAAAGGATTAACGTTCTCCCAGAATGGTTCACCAAAGAGGAGATGGTAGCTTTGCAGAATCAGAGATGGGCTAGGAATAAACATAGGAAGGGGAAGAATGACAATAGTGTGGGGAAGTATACGGGGCCCAAAAATTTATTAAAGATGTTTTAAATTAAGCTTACATTAATTTTCATGAGAACGATTTGGGAGACAGGCTGAAGAAAAATCCAAAGTCATTCTAGGGTTATCTTAAGAGGTGTAGAAGAGAAGGATATAGGGATACATTGATTAAGGATGGGTCAGGAAATTTACTGCATGATAGTCTCATGATTGCCAATGTATTCAACGACACATTTGCAAATAGCTTTGCTAAGCACAGTAGGAATGACTTCTGGCCAGTATATGAAAGGTATTCACCAGGAGGAATGGATGAGGTTAATCTCACTAGGGAGGGAATACAGCAACAACTGAGTAAATCAGTAGTTTATAAGGCTCCTGGCCCAGATGGCATTTCTCCTTTTATTTTGCAGTGGCTCTCAGGAATTATTAGTTATTACTTGGTGGAAATATTTAAAAAGTCGTTGGACACTGGCGATGTTCCCTCATCATGGAAACTGGCTAACATTGTAGCAATTTTCAAGTTGGGGGACACACTGGACCCAAAGTGCTATAGACCAGTTTCCTTATCAAGTGCTGTATGCAAGATTTTTGAACATATCTTATTCTCATCTATAATGGGATGTTTGGAAAAAACGGTATGCTTCACAATAATAATTAGCATGTGTTTAGGAAAGGGAGGTCATGTGACACCCAAATGGCTTGCTTGATGGATTATATTCAAAAGGCATTAGATGACAGAAAGCAGGGTGATGTCATAATTTTAGGCTTTGAACAGGCTTTCATCATGGTACCCCATGATAAACTGATTTTTAAAATGTCCAGCTTGGGGAACCATTTTAAGGTTACTCAGTGGATAAAGTCTATTTCCTGGATAGACAACAGAGGGTTCTTTTCAAAGGTAGTGCATCTGAATGGAAACCAGCAACATCTGGGGTCACTTAGGGAAGTTTATTGGGTCCTTTGATGTTCATTCTCTTTGGAAATAACATAGGGCTTAAAATTAGCTCCATTCTTGAGCTATTTGCAGATGATACATGTATTGCTTGGGTACTGGATGAGGGGATATCATCATGTGAAAAATCACAGTAGGATCTAGATAAAATTTATGACTGGTGCATGAGATGGGAATTGTCTTTGAACCTCCATTAGTGTAGATTTCTTAGGATATCCCTATCAAGTAACTCTGTAGAATGGGATTAGCAAATTTGTGGTGAGTTAATGGAGAGGGTAGTTACTCATAAAGACCTTGGGCTTATTTTAAATAGTAAAGGTAACTGGAAGGATCATATTCCCAAATTGATTGGGAGGGCTGGGCAATTTCTCCATTTAATTAGTAGGTTTCTTGAGGAGAGCACAAAGAAGGTTGAAGAAACTCAATATACTTCAATGGTGTGACCAATTTTAGAGTATTGTAGCCCAATTTGGTCTCCCTTCAGGTAGGACCTATCATGGGAAGTTGAAAAAAATCCAAAGAAGGGCAGCAAGAATTGTGCTCCAGAGATTTCATGCAGGGAAAATGTGTCTCAAATGATTAAGGATCTAGGGTGGGAGACAATGAGCACAGTAGGCTAATATATTGTAGTATATATAGTATTGGTCTTTTCACAAGACAGTTGCTAATGGGATGAAATGGACCTCTGGCAGGAAGTGTGTCCCAGGCTGGGTGTCAGGAGAGAAAGGACCATTCAGATAAATTGAAGGAACTAAGGGCAAAGACAGACTCATTCTACTGGTCTTCCTTGCCAATGACCATTTGACAAAGGAATACTGTTGGGGAAAATAGAGTAGAGGGCTTACTGAATGGGAAGGCCTCCTTTGCAAATTTTTAATGCAGCACTACTGTAACTTGGGGTCTTAGAAGACTTATGGGTTATGTAGCAATGAGAGTCAGTCTCTCCACGTCCAAATTGGCCATAGTGGCTGCTTGCAGTGAACTAGAATTAGAATTAATGTTCACATAAGTTATTTATCAGAGAGAGAATTTTTGGCAGCTTTCACCTATCTATATCTGCATCTCAAAAACTGATATATAAGTATTGCACTTTTTTGTTCACACACTCCATTATTACCAACGTGAAGGGTTCTACTTATGAGAATTTTGCAACATTTTTTCATTGAATATTAACAATTGTTTTTTAATTTGGAAATGTTATTGGAAAAGGTTTCAAGTGCTTTATTCCTATGAAACATAATGTTATCTACACAATACGGATGTATCTCATTTTGATTTATTATGAAGAGCACTATTGGTATGTTATTGGCATCAATTTCGATGCAACTTTTATATTGGATTACATACGTTCTTTATAGCGATTAGTCAATTTGGAAATTTACATAAACTAAAAGATGTTAGGCTGGTTTTAAAGCTACTGGGAGAGGGGATAACTAGAAATTTAACAGTGCATGGGGAGCAGAAGTTCCATGTAGTAAACTTCACAACAGCAATAAATAAGTGATGAAATTTTGAAATCAAACAGTTGGAATCTGCAAAGAGTAGGCCATTTGCATAACATTCTATAATTTAAATCATCATTGGCTCTTATTTTAAATATATGAAAGTTGTGCACTTCATGTCGTTGATAAGGATTTTTTAGTTGTAGTAATACATAATTCATTAATTAAGAAACAGCAGTTATATTGTAGTTTAAAGACAAGGTATTTCCCAATGGTGATGCCATATTGAAAGCACCAGTTCTCATCTGGTTACTGTAGTTAAACAACATTAGGCCAGTGTAGCACTGAGTTGGGTGACCACTTAGAAATTCCTGTTGCTATTTATTGATTTGTATTCAGCATTCCTTTTGTCATTTTCTCACATAATGAAACTGCTACAGTTTTTTGCATTTGGAATTTCATGCACTTTTCTTCATTAGAGATGAATAGGGATAACACTTTGTTACCAGGAAATTGGTTTTCTGTAGAAAGCTGTATTCCTAAAGTTAATGCTGTTAAATAATTGTAAAAGGTCTAAATACACAGATCGATTTCCAACATGAGGACAATGAGGCTTAAATCACTTATGTGGACACTGCATCCCATTCTTTGTGAAGCATTCCAGAAAATCTGATTAGCAATAAATGATATTGTCTGTGCATGATGTAGTGCTAAAATGCAAATCAAGTGCAAGGTACAGGAGTGAAATGTGAGTGAAATATGTCACTTTTCCCATGGTTTTGAAGGTAAAATGAATCTTTTTTAAATTACTACCTTGTGTAAAAAAATGGGTTTGAAAATGACTAATAATGTTAAATCCTGTCATATTTCCCTATTGGGAAATATTTAGATGCATCATGTTCATAGAAGTGGAGAAATGTGGCAAAATAAGTGCAAAGACTAAAATCACTGGAAATTAAAAAATATCACATTTTGCCTGAGTGGGCAAGTATGGAAATTGCATTTGACAGTTTTTTTTTCATTTCTATTTATGCCACACGTGGGAAACTGTGTGGAATGTTGCTTTCTATTCATTCTGGCAAAAAGTTAGCACACTCTGATCCAAAGAAGTGAAACCTATGTGATATAACAATTTTTATATGGGTTTACAGACTGAAAACACCTTAGCTTCAAATCTCTCACTTTGTGTTTATTCAATGTGTTTGAAACTCTAATAAGGTGAAATTTCAAAATTTTCACTAACAACAAAAAAACTGTAACACGTTGTTTTGTTAGCAGTGAAGAGATGTGAGAACACGTTTGAAATGATGAAGTTCTGGAAATTTAAAACCCTCACAATTTCTTTCAGTGATTATCATTGGGAAATGTGTCTTCTGGGTTGTTTGTGTTGAAGAATTAACAATACTGCTTTTTATAAGGATTTACTTTGACAATGCATGCATTCTAGAAGGGATTTAGCATTCTCAAAATTCAAGCAAAAAGCTAATTCCCATATGATTTTCAAAGCTAAAACATATTTTTTTCAAATTTCACACTTTCTGCTAAAGTAGGTGTTTTGAAACTTTCTTATAATATTGCACTGCATTGAAAAAAGTAGTGAAATGTAAAAATGAAACAAACTGACTAAAATTGCTGGAAATTGAAAAATATCACATTTGACCTGTATGAGAAGGTGTGGGGGCTATGGTTTTATATGCTATGTAATGATAGTGGGTTAGGGAATAAGCCAAGCATCTATAACAGTCTATGATAATGGGTTGGGAAATAAGCCAAACAACCATAACAGCTATGCCACTTTGCAACAGAAAGGAATACAACAGTGTTTACATTCTGGCAATGTGTTTGCCTTCTCTGATGGAGAGTTGTGAAACGCAAGGAAAATTTCACTTTTCACATGATTTTTGATGAAAATCATAATGGTTTTTCAATATTTTTATGGCACATTAAAGATACAGGTTTAAAGCATTCTAATAATTTGAAATCCTGGTATTCTTATCTACCGGTAACCATTCAAATACATCGTAGATTGTGTCAATGCAGTGGAGAAATGTGGGAGAAAAAATGTAATCAGTGAAATTGTTGTTCCTTGAAATGTTTAGCCTTTTCTCTTCATGTTTATGTATAGTAAATTTGTTTTACTTTTTTTTAATCTCTATCATAGCTACACTTAGCTGCAACATAAAGTATGACATGTGTAATGACAAAAAGTGCAGGAAATTGCTAGAAATCACTTTTTGTCATAATAAGTCAGCATGGAATCGTGTTTTGCATTGTTTGAATTTCTAACAAAGCTACAGCGATGCCATTTGGCAACTGCACAGAGTACCCTGCGTTTCATGTTCTGGGAAACATTTCTCATTCTATTGTGTAAAGGAGAAAAAAGAAGGACAGATAGTTCACCCATGCTTAACAATAGAAGATAATCATTACAGGAATTTCTGAATTTGAATTAAAGATGACGATTTCAAATATAGACAACAGTAAAATGCAGACGATTTCATGTGTACTTGTATGAGTGGTGAAACATGTGGAATTTCCAAAAGTGATGGGAATTGCTAGAAATCACTGTTTGTATCAGAGTATGCACAGTAAATAAGATTTTGCAATTTTGCAATTTCTATTAAAGCTGCAGCTAAGCCATTTGCATCCACATAGAGTACCACCCTCTCCACATTCTACCTTGGATTTATCCTTCTGCAATGTATAGGGGAGAAAAAATGCACAGAAACTCAGTTTTCTGATGGTTTTCACTGGAAGAAGATTATTTTTGCAATTCCTCAATTTCTAATAAAGGTACAGCTTTGAAAATAAGGTAATGTGAAAAACACTCAACTCTTCATCTACCATTAGAGATTTTCACGAATGTTCTTTTTAGAAGTGACAGAAATTCGACATACTATATGTCACATAAAAATGTGCTGGAAATCGCTCGAAATCACTATTTGCCACCTAGGTTTTGCAATTTTTGAAATTTCTGTTAAAGATCCAGTGATGCTGCTTTGCAAACCTACAGAGTTCCAGACTATCTGCATTCTGGAAGGAATTTATCGTTCTGTGATTTATAGATGTTAAAAAAGCAAAAAAAAGATTTTCTGATGCTTTTCAAAAGAAGAGCACACTGTTTTTGCAATTTCTCAATTTTAATTACAGATACAGTTCCCAACATTGGTAAAGTGTAACATACTGACTGTTTTGCATACTGCCAACGAGATTCATGCATGATTTTGTGAGAAGTGGAGAAATTCCATAAAACATGTGTAATGCAAAATGAGCTTCAAATCACTAGAAATCACTGTGCCCGAATGATTATGGATGGCAAATAGATTTTGCATTTTCTCAATTTCTATTAAACTACAGTCATTAGATTTGGCAACTGCATAAAATGCCACCCTCACCACTTGCTTGCAGGGATGCCATTCTTTCAGCTTTGTCATGCTTTTGAATGGGAGAACAGGTTTTTGAATTTTCTCAATTTCCATTTCTTCAATGTTGATGGTTGGGACCCTGAGACTTTAATAGCTGCAGACCTATGCCCATCAAATTCTCTAGTAAAGCAATTATAACCTGATCCTAAATATGCTACTAATGGAACCTGATTGGGTGCTTGAGGCTATGAACCTAGCATCCACTGACAAGTAAGGGCCAGAGGACCACCCCAAATCCAGCACAACTTAATGTTACTTTCCCCATCTATTAACCTTTCTTATTGAAACATACAAAGGTTGCTCTCATATGTCCTATTACTGGGGATGTCATCCATTGGAATATTATTATCCCTGTATGGATGGTTTATAAATTCCAAGGTGCATGGTGTTTAAAGATTTGTGAGTGACTATGTAACATAAGCTAACGTTTTACTTGTATCTTCACCACCTTTATCTAAAAATTATGATGCTGTATAGTACAATTAGTTGTATGTAGGGTATTCAAGTCTTTCCTACTTTACAAGCTTTGTCATTTAGAAATCCAATGAAGCCATTAATTATTTATGGGCTTATCTGTTGGTACACTGCCTATCGCTCTCACTACCCAAATTTAAATGAACTACATGATAAGGCTATACATCCCCCATCCTCCAGCAAGAATATATATGGGCAGCTACATCCAAAAGGGTCAGATCTAGCATTTGACAACCTTATTATTTTTTTGGCATATTAGAGCATATTTGGCAATAGTTACACCTATTAAGGGTTAATTTGGATGATGTTCTTGGCAAAACTACATTTTTTGCAAATGTCCATGACACAAACACCCAAAATATTTGGCTTAAGTGTGAATTTATTCATTTGCATTCACAGCCGATGATTTACTTTTATCTTGATTGGCTAGTCAACATTAATTGACTACCATTTTACCACAATAATGAAAGTCCTTTTAGCTACTTTTCCAAATTAAATTTTAACATGAATTCATTGAACTATGCATTGATATTGATTTTAAATTTTGTTATTCTCATTTTGCATTTAGTTATTATTATTTATATTTCAGTAGCAACTATTGCTGGGTTCCTTCTTGCATTGTGTCACAAGTTTGTTATCCCTCCACTTCCACTTCATAATGATATCACCCTCTTACAGTGGATGTAAACAGAAACTCATTAAAAATTAAAGATACAGATTTGAAAAGTAGGGAACGTTCAACATACTGAGTTTTTTGTGTGCTGTAAGAGATAAAAAAATGTGGATAAATGAAACATGCGTACCATCACAAAGTACTTGTAATTGCTTGAAGTCACTTCTTGGCTCAATGAGAATTCAAGGCAAATAGGTTTTTCTGCAGTTCCAATAAAACTACACCCATACTGTTTGGGTTGTGTTTGTTGTTTGCTTTAGTTTAAGGACCTGTCAACTATGAGGTCACTAGAGACCCATCCACTGCTTAGTTCCAATGCATATACCACACAGACACTACACAAATGCGATGATTATTATGTATTAGCTGTACCGAGCTTTCCGAAGCAACCACCCCTGTCAGTACTAACTGGGTGTGCGTTGCTTAACTTCGGTGATTAGACACGAACTGTTGTGTACAATGCAACTCACCACTCCCATGCCGTTTTAAAATCACATAGTTCCATACCATTCACATTCTGGCAATCATTTGTCATTTTGTGTTATTTAGGAAAGAAGAAGCAATCAAACACTCTTTAAAAACATGTTTTTGCTACATTTAAATTTCTATTTAAAATACAGTTTTGAAATTTAGGGAAAGTATAAAATACTGACAGTTTGCAGTACTGGCAAGGAATTTCACGTGTGGGTTCTATAGAAGTGGAGAAATTTTACAAATCATGTGTAATATCAAAAGTGAACGAAATAGCTAGAAACTGCTTTTTTGCCTCAATTTTAATGCATGGCATTCAATTTTGGCATTTTCTCAATTTCCATTACTGCTGCAGAATTGCAGTTTGGCAACTGCTTTCAGTATCACCCTCTCCACATTCTGGCAAGGATTTAAGGATCTGATCTATAGGGGAGAAACAATGCAAAAAACTCTGTTTTCCATGCTTTTTGATACAGTTTACAGGAATATGTGAAATACCAAGCTTTACATGTACTGGATGAGACAAAGATCTGCAGTTTCTGTAGAAGTGTAGACATTTGACAACAGATCTGTATTGTCCAAAAGTGATAGAAATTGCTATGAATAACATTTTCCATCAATGAGATGCTTAGGAAATAGTTTTTGCGTTTTTTAAATTTGCCTTAAAACAACAGCCATGTGCATTTTCAAGTGTATGGAGTTCCACCCTTGCCACATTATGAGAAAATTTTATCATTCGGTTATATTTAAGATGGAGAAAATGCACAAATTCTTACTTTTTCACAAGCTTTTCAATGGCAGAACATGACATTTTTTCAAATTTTATTAAAGATTCAGTTTTGAAGTTTTCATGACCTGCCAAATATTTATGTGTGGATTTGATAGAATAGGAGGAATTCAACAAAACATATGTGATATTCAATGGAAAGGAAATCGCTGGGAATTTGGTCTTCTTTTAATTTTCCTTGCAGTTTGAGAACCACATTGAGCACCACACTCTCCACATTTCGTGAAGAATTTTTTCTGTGAAAAATAGGGGAGAGAAAGTGGAGTTTTATTTTCATTTCAAGAACACCTGGTTTTGCAATTTCTCCCTTTCTATTAAAGACATTGTTTGAATCTTAGGAAAAGCATAAAACACCAAATTTCTCATGTACTGGCAATGATTTTAATGTGAATTTTTAATGAAAGTATAGAAATTAGACAAAACGTGTGCAATGTCAAAAGGAATGAGAACCACTAGAAATGACTTTTTGCCTCAACGAGTATGCATCAAAAAGAGGTTTTGTAATTTCTCAATTGCTACTACAGTTACAGCCATGCCGTTTTGCACATGAATGGAGTATCACATTCCCTATATTCTGGAAAAATATTTACAGTTCTATGATGTGTAAAAGAGAAAATAATGCACAAAGTGCTTTTTCATTCTTTTCAATGGAACACTTCTCTTTTTGCAATATTTCCAATATTATTAAAGCTACAGCCATTCCCTTTTGCACATGCATTGAGTACAACTTTCTCTACTTTCTGGCGAAAAATTACAGTTTTGAGATGCATACAAGAGATAATAATGCACAATCAGTGTTTCCTTAGGCTTTTTAATGGATTAAACTTCGCTTATTGAAATATCACAATTTCTGTTAATGCTATATTATTGGCTGCACTACAGCCAATGTACTCAAAATAACCAGAAATCACTTTTTGTCTCAATCAGTATGCTTGGGAAATGGATGGTTCATTTTTTCAAGTTCTATAAAAACTTCAGCCATGCCGTTTTGCATAGTCATGGAGCGCCTCTTTCTGTGCTAACTGGCAAAAATTTGCATTTCTGCGATGTACGGGACTGAAAATAACACACAAAGTGTGTTTTCCGATTGCTTTTCAAAGGAAAATCTTCGCTTTTGCAATATTTCAATTTCTATTGAAGATACAGCGTTGAAACTTACGAAAAGCAAAAAATACCGACTTTATATTTCCCGGCCATGTTTCACACATGAGGTTTTCATAGAAGTGGTGAAATTCTAAAAAAACGTATGTGATGCCAAAAAGTTCTCAAAATCGCCAGAAATCACTATTTTTCTCAATGAGTATGCAGCAAAAAAACGATGGTGCATTTTCTCAAATTCTATAAAAGCTACAGGAATGCCGTGCAGGAATGAAGAATGACTTTCTCTACATTCCAGCAAAAATTTGCAGTTCTGGGAAGAATGGGAGGGAAAATAATGCACAATGTATTTTTTCCCCATGCTTTTCAAAGGAAAAATTTCGATTTTGTAACATCTGAATTGATATTAAAGATACAGGTTTGAAACTTGAATGGATGAGTACAATACCAACTTATTCATATACTGGCCACGTTTTTCACATGAGGTTTTGATAGAAATGGAGAAATTCAATAAAAACATGTGTAATGCAAAACAAAATTCAAAATCGCCAGAAATCTCATTTTGTCTTAATGAGAATGCATAGCAAATACATGGGGTGTATTCTCAAATTCCATAAAAAATACAACCATACTGTGTTGCATGGCCATGGAGTACCGCTTTATCTACATTTTGGAAAAAGTTGCAGTTCTGGGATCTATAGGAGAGAAAATAACAGACAACGTGGGTTTTCACCATGCTTTTAAATAGAAAAACTTTGACTTTTAAATATCTCAGTTTCTGTTTAATATACAGCTTAAAAAATTAAGGAAAGCATTAAATATGGACATTTCATGTACTGGCATAGATTTACATGTGTATCTTTGATAGAAGCGGAGAAATTGGACAAAACACCTTTAATGCCAAAAAAGTGCCCAAAATCGCCATAAGTCAGTGAGTATGCACAAGTATGCATGGCCAACAGATGGTTCATTTTCAGAATTTCTATGTAAGCTAAAGCTATGCCGGTTTCTCCAGGAATTGAGTAAAACTTTCTCTACATTCTGGAAAAAAATTTGCAGTTCTTGGTGGTGTGGGAAAAAAAGTATTGCACAAAGTGTGTTTTCCCAAAGGTTTTAAATGGAAAAGCTTCGTTTTTCCAATATTTAAACTGCTTTTGAAGATACAGCTTCAAAACTTAAGAAAAGTGTAAAATACCAACTTTTCCATTAACTGGCCAAGTTTCATACGTGTTGTTTTGATACAAGTGGAGCAATTCTATAAAAACCTGTGCAACCACCAAAAGTGCTCAAAATCGACAGAAATCAATATTTGTCACAATGATTATGCATGGCAAATAGATGGTGCATTTTCTCAAACTTTATATAAGCTAGAGCCATGCCGTTTTGCACAAGAATGGAGTACCACTTTCTCTATATTCTGGGGAAAATTTCCAGTTCTATGATGCATTTGAGGGAAAATAGTTCCCAACGTATATATTCCTCATGCATTTCAATGGAAAGTCTTATCAATATGCTTATCAACATTTAAAGTTACATTAAAGATACAAGTAAAATACCGACATGTAAAATACCGACTTTTTCATCTACTAGCAAGGTTTTACAAGTTTGGTTTTGATAGAAGTAGTGATTCCAAAAAGTGCTATTTTGTCTCAATGAGTATGCAGGGCAAATAGATTTTTCATTTTCTCAAATTCTTAAAAAGCTTCAGCCATGCCGTTTTACACATGAGGCCAAAGTTTACACTTCTATCATGCTAACAAGAGAAAATGCACAAAGTGTGTTCTCCCATTGATGTCAATAGAAAAACTTCATTTTTCTTTTCTACTATATCTCAATTTTTATGAAAGCTGCACTTATGCCGTTTTGCAAATAATTCGAGTACATAGAATACTTCAATAAAAAACTTCATTTCTCTTTTTGCTCTACCTCAATTTCTGTTTAAGCTACAGCCATGAAATTTTGCACATGATTAGAGTAACACATCCCCTACATTCTGCCTAAAATTTACAGTTCTATCATGTATAGGATAGAAAACGCACAAAGTGTGTTTTTTCATGGATGTCAATTAAAAAACTACATTTTTCTTTTTGCAATATTTTCTCTCCTATACAATATTGAACTGCAAATCTTTGCGAAAATGTAGGGGATGAGGTATACCACTTATGTGAAAAACGACATGGCTGAAGCTTTAATAGAAATTCAGATATAGCAAAAAGAAAAAAAAATGGATATTTTACATTGAAATCAATAGGTAAACACACTTTGTGTGATATTTTCTTTCCTATACATAATAGAATCCTAACACATAACCAGAATGTTAGGAATGTGGTACTCCAATCATGTGCAAAACGGCATGGCTGTAGCTTTAATAGAAATGGAGATATAGGAAAAAGAAAATTGAAGTTTTTACATAGAAATCAATATGGAAATACTTTGTGCCATGTTTTCTTCTGATACAACATAGAACTGTAAATTTTTTTTAAGAATGTAGGGAATGAAGTACTCAATCATATGGAAACTGGCGTGGCTGCGGCTTTAATAGAATTTGAGATATAACAAACAAAAATGAAGTTTTTTCATTAAAATCAATGAGAAACATACTTTGGCGATAATTTCTCTCCTTAACAACATAGAACTGTAAATTTTTGCAAGACTGTAGGGGATAAGGTGCTCCAATAAAGTGCAATACGGCATGGTTGTATCTTCAATAAAAATTGAGATATGGCCAAAAGTAAAATGGAGTTTTTACATTAAAATCAATGGTAAGACACACTTTGTGTGAAATTTTCTATCCTATACAACATTAAACTATAAATGATTGCAAGAATGTAGGGAATAAGGTACTCCAATCAGTTTTAAAACAGCATGGCTTTAGCTTAAATCGAAAATGAGATATTGCAAAAAGAGAAATTCAGTTTTTACTTTGAAATCAATGGGAAAAGACACATAGTGCGATATTTTCTCTGCTATACAACATATTACTCAAAATTTTTGTGAGAATAAAGGGAATGAAGTACTCCAATTATGTGCAAAATGGAATAGCAGTAGGTTTAATAGAATTTGAGATATAAGAAAAAGAAATATGAAGCGTTTGCATTGAAATCAATGGGAAAACACACTTTTTGCTAAATTTTCTATCCTATACATAATAGAACAACAAACTTTGGATGGAAGGTGGGGAATGTGGTTCTCCAATCATGTGAAAAACGGCATGGCTGTATCTTAAATAGAAATTGAGATATAGCAAAAAGAAAAATGGAGTTTTTACATTGAAACCAATGGTAAAACACACTTTGTGTGATATTTTATTTTCTGTAAATAATAGAACCACAAATTTTATACAGAATGCAGGGAATGTTGTACTCCAATCATGTGCAAAATGACATGGTTGTAGGTTTAAGATATAGAAGAAAGAAAAATTGAGTTTTTACATTGAAATGAATGGGAAAAAACACTTTGTGAGATATTTTCTCTCCTATACAACATAGAACTGTAAATTGTTGCAAAAATGTAGGGAATAAGGGACTCCAATCATGTGCAAAACGGCATTGCTGTAGCTTTAATAGAAATTTAGAATAAAGCAGAAGGAATAATGAAATTCTTACATTGAAATCAATGGGAAAACACACTTTATGCGATATTTTCTCTCCTGTATAAAATAGAACTGTAAATTGTTGTGAGAATGTAGAAAATGAGTTCCTTCAATCATGTGCAAAACGGCATGGCTGTAGCTTTAGCAAAAAGAAATATAAAGTTTTTCCATTGAAATAAATGGGAAAGTACACTTTGTGCAATATTTTCTTTCCTACACATAATAGAATCACAAATTAAGAACAGAATAAGGGAATGTGGTAATTCAATCATGTGCAAAACTGCTTGGCTGTAGCTTTAAAAGAAATTCAGATATAGCAATAAGAAAAATAGAGTATTTACATTTAAATCAATGGAAAAACACATTTTGTGAAATATGTTCTTTCCTATACATAACAGAATCATAACTTTAAAACAGAGATTTGGGAATGTGGTATTCCAATCAAGTGCAAAACTGCTCGGCAGTAGCTTTCAAAGAAAAGGAGATACAGCAAAATGAAAAAAGAAGTTTTTACTTTGAAATCAATGGGAAAAGACACTTTGTTTAATGTTTTCTCTCCTAGGCAACATTGAACTAAATTTTTGCAAGAATTTAGGGAATAAGATATTCCAATCGTGTGGAAAACGGCATGGCTGTAGCTTTAATAGAAAATAAGATATAGCAAAAAGAACAATAGAGTTTTTACATTGAAATCAATGAAAACACAATTTGTGTATAATTTCCTCTCCTGTACAACATAGAACTGTAAATTTTTGAAAAAATGTAGGGAATGAGGTACTCTAATCATGTGCAAAACAGCATGGCTGTAGCTTTAATAGAAAATGAGATATAGCAAAAAAAAAAAAAAAAATAAAGTTTTTCGATTAAAATCAATGAAAAATTACACTTTGTGGTTTTTTTTCTCTCATATAGCTGTAAATTTTTGTGAGAACGTAGGAAATGAGGTACTCCAATCATTTGCAAAATGGCAAAGCTGCCACTTTAATAGAAATCGAGATATAGCCAAAAGAAAAATGAAGTTTAGATATTGAAATCAATAGGAAAACACACTTTGTGCGATATTTTCTCTCCTATATATAATAGAACTGTAAATTTTTGTGAGAATGTAGGGAATGTGGTACTCCAATCATGTTAAAAACGGCATGGCTGTAGCTGTAATTTGTAGCTTTAATGATATAAATGGGAAAACACACTTTGTGTGATATTTTATCTGCTATACAACATAGAACTTCAAGATTTTTGGAGAATGAATGGAATGAGGTACTCCCATCATGTGCAAAATGGCATGGCTGTAGCTTAAGTGGAAATTGGAATATTGCAAAAACAAAAGTGGAGTTTTTACATTGAAATCAATGGAAAAACAAACGTTCGTTTGGGAGAACTGCCAGGTGAGTGTGGATCTTCTGCTCACTTGGTAATGATGGTGATAAGACCATTGATGAGTGTATTCTGTGGGGTTGGATGGCATTCCCATCTCACGTAGCCCGTCCTCTATTGCTGCAGGTTCTGGAGATTTGATTGGCGTGCCCCCAGTCAGAGCTAACCCACTAAAGACAGGAACTAGACTATGGCTAGGAACATGGAATGTGGGGACCCTCTAAGGAGAAACTGGGGAGCTAGTGGATTTCCTCAAACATCGAAAGATCAGTATTGCATTCATCCAGGAAACAGATTGGGAGGGGAACTTATTTACTGATATATCTGATTTACAGTGGTAGTGATGAAGGAAGAAATGGGGTGGTCATTGTGCTTAGTAGGGAATTGGAGGAGGGAATCACTTCTGTCAAGAGAGTTAGTTGCAGGATAATGGTAGTAAAAGTAGTTTGGCAGGGTGTAGTTCAGCACATATACCCCTCAAGTAGGCCTGGGTGATGCAACAAAGGTAGGTTTTTTGTGTGAGTTTCATGAGGTGGTTCAGTTTTTGAGCAGCACAATTAGAGAGGTTAAGGAAAATGAGTTCCTTATTATTGGAGGTGACATTAATGCCCATGTGGGCACACATGGTTTGGGATATCAGGAGGTAAATTGGGTATTAGGATATAGGATAATCATCCCTGACGGGCAGAAAGTCCTGCAGACAGCGAGAGCACATGGCCTTGCATTGGTAAACACGTGGTTTCAAAAGAGGGAAAACCACCTAGTCACGTTTCAGTCTCCACAGGGGAGGTCCCAGATAGACTTTTTCATGGTTGGGGAGCAGCATTGGGCAGAAATCCAAGATTGCTGGGCACTAACAAGTGAGGATTTTCAGAAGGAAAGTTGCCATAAGCTGCTAATGATAGAATTCCTTATAAAGGAGGTGGTTAGGAAACACACCTGGTAGGTAGAATCCATCATTAAGTGGTGGAAGTTTCCTACCAAGGCAGACGAATTCAGGCAAGAGGCTATCAGCTAGGTGGACTGGGATTGGGATACCATGTGGGTCAGGGTTGCTAGGAAAATTAGGAGATGTGGAGAAGCAGTGCTAGGCATAGGTAGAGTCGGAGGCAACTTATGCAGTAGGCAGACATGCTGGTGGAATGAGGAGGCGGAAGCAGCAATAAAATTAAAGATTGTAGCCCTCCAGTTATGGAGGGAAATAGGGGACCAGGGTTCAAAGACAGACTATGTTATAGGAAAGGAAAAGTGCAAGGAAGGCCATTGCACTGGGGAAGTACCAGAAGTATGAGACTTTATATGAAAAGGGAAGGAGAGACAGCAGTTTTTAGATTAGCTAAGACAAGGGATAGAACTAGTAAGGCTATATCAGTCAAGGATACCAATGGTAGAGTCCTGTTTGAACCAGAAGAGGTAATCAAAAGGTGGAAAGAATACTACCATAGCCTTTTAAATGCTTCCCATGGCACAATGGCCTAAGACAGTAACCCACTCACTCCACAGGCAGTGGACAGGGTGAGTGATGTAGAAATAGTCAAAGCCCTCCAAAAGATGAAAATCAAAAATCAGTAGGCCGACATAAGATTCCTGTGGATGTGTGGTGCAATTTGGGGACCACAGGAATTAGATGGCTTGGCAGGCTTTTCAATAAGTTACCCAATGGAGGCAGGATGCCATATGCATGGTGAGAGAGTTGGATAGTTCCACTGTTCAAGCTCAAAGGTGATGCCCAGGACTGCAAAAACTACAGGGGCATAAAGCTGATGAGCCATTCTATGAAGCTGTTGGAGAGAGTAATAGAAAGTCGCCTCAGAGTCCAAACTAGTGTCTGGGGAAATCAATTCGGGTTTATGCCTGGTAGGTTAACCATGGAACCAATCTTTATCGAGAAACAGAGTAGTAAAGAACGACCTCCATGCAGTATTCGTTGACCTGGAAAACGCATATGACAGTGTCCCTAGACAGTTAGTATGGAGCGTTTTAAGGAAGAAATGGGTCAATGAAGGACATATTAGGGTAGTGCAGGATATGTATGATGGACTGATTGCTAGGGTGATGAAAGCCAGGGGAAATACTTCACACTTCAACATGCAGGTGGGCGTGCATCAAGGGTCTTAGCCCATACCTTTTCACTCTAGTAGTGGATGAGCTGCTGACAGGAATAGGGAAGTGGGCCCCACAGTTTCTGGTATTTCCTGATGATGTGGGAAGGCTTGAGGAGTCAAAGGAGGCTGCACAAAAGGGCTTACAAGACATTAAAACAGCAATGGAAGTGGGGGTCTTAAGGTGAACATGAAGAAGACAGAGTACCTAACTTTCAATTTTAGTAGCAAAGGGCAAGGATATGAGATTCGTTGTGGGGATGAGAGGATGCCAGCAGTGCAAGAGTTCCAGGAAACTAGCATCAGATTTCTAGAGCAATCGGGAGATCAATTTCAATTTGCACCATAGGATTAATGCAGGATGGCTGAAGAGTAGACAGGCAGGTGGTGTCCAGTGTGACTGCTGTGTCCCCATAAAGTTGAAGGGAAAAGTCTACAGAACTGTCGTTAAACCCACTATGTTATATGGCTCAGAGTGTTGGGCAGCTATGAAGAACCATGAAAGGCAAATGCAAGTGGCTGAGATTCAAATGCTGCACTACATGAGTTGGATGTCTCGAGCTGATAGAATTAGAAACGATTAGGTTAGAGGTAGCTTGGGGGGTGGAAGACATCGTTTAAAAGATCAGAGAGAGTAGCTTAATATGGTATGGGCATGTGATGAGGAGGGGAGAGGAGAAACTGACTAGGGTCATTATGGAACAACAGGTGATTGGGGGCACCAGTAGTAGAGGAAGACTGAAAACGGATGTAGGAGCTGGTGGTGCAAAGGGACATGGAGGCATGCAGGGTGATGGGGGTTAGGTGGCAGTGGAGGAGTAGAACCCACAGATCCAACCCTTCCTCAGGTGTGATAAGGGTGTGATGATGATGATGATAATGATGATACAACTTAGAACTGTAATCTTTTCTGAGAATGTTGGGAATGGGGTTCTCCAATCATGTGCAAAACGGCATGGCTGCAGCTTTAATAGAAATTTAGGTATAGAAAATTAGAAACGTGGTGTTGTTACATTAAAATCAAAGAGAAAAATCACTTTCTGCAATATTTTCTCTCCTATACAACAAAGAAATGTAAATTTTTGCAAGAATGTGCTGAATGACGTACCCCAATCATGTTCAGAACGGCATGGCTGTAGCTTTAATACAAACGGAGATGTAGCAAAAGAAAAAAAATGGCATTTTTTAATTGAAATCAATGGGAAAACACACTTTGTGCGATATTTTCTCTTCTATAAAGCATCGAACTGTTATGTTTTGCAACAATGTAGGGAATAAGGTACTAAAATAATGTGCAAAACCGCATGGCTGTAGCTTTAATAGAAATTGATATATAGCAAAAAGAAAATAAAGTTTTTACATTGAAATCAATCAGAAACCACACTTTGTGCAATATTTTCTTTCCTATACATAATAGAAACATAACTTTTATCCAGAATGTTAGGAATGTGGTACTCCAATCATGCACAACATGGCATTGTTGTAGCTTTAATTGAAATTGACATATAGACATATAGTGTCTAAGAGAAATTGAAATATAGCGAAAAGGAAAGTGGAATTTTACATTGAAATCAATAGGGAAAAAAATTTGGTTTGATATTTTCTCTACTATACAACATAAAACTGGAAATTTTTGTGAGGATGTAGGAAATGTGGCACTCCAATCATGTGCAAAACGGCAAGGCTGTAGCTTTAATAGAAGTTGAGATATAGCAAAAAGAAAAATATAGATTTTATATTTAAATCAATGGTTAAACATACTTTGTGCAATTTCGTCTTTCCTATCAAACATCAAAATCTAAATTTTAGGTTAATGTAGGAAATTAGCTACTCCAATCATATGCAAAACGGCATGCTGTAGCTTAAATTGAAATTGAGATATAGCAAAAAAAATGAAGGTTTTCTATTGAAATCAATAGGAAAACACACTTTCTGCATATAGTCTGCTATAGATGATAGAACTGCGAATTTTTGCGAGAATGATGGGAATGTGGAATTCCAACCATGTGTAAAATGGCATGGCTGTAGCTTTAATAGAATTTGAAATATAGCAAATCGAATCACACTTTGTACTTTTTGTCTCTTATATATGATAGAACTGCATATTTTGGCCAGAATGTAGTGAATGAGGTAATATAATTATGTGCAAAACGGCATGGCTGTAGCTTTAATAGTAAATGAGATAAAGCAAAAAGAAATATAATGTTTTTCTATTGAAATCAATGGGAAAAAACCCTTTAAGCTATAATTTCTTTTCTATACATAACAGAACAACAAATTTTTGAAAGAATGTAGGGAATGTGGTACTCCAATCATGTGCAAAACTGACTGGGTGTAGCTTTAATAGAAATTTAGATATTGCAAAAAGAAGCATAAATTTTTTCTAATGAAATCAATCCAAAAACACACATTCTGCAATATTTTCTCTCTACAAACCTTAGAACTGTAAATTTTTGCTAGAATGTAGGGAATGAGGTACTCACTCATGTGCAAAACGGCATAGCTGTAGCTTTAATAGAAATTGAGATATAGCAAAGAGAAAAATGGAGATTTTACATTGACATCAAGGGGAAATACACATTATGCATTTATTTCTCTCATATACAACATACAACTGTAAATTTTGGCGAGAATATTGGGAATGAGGTACACTAATCATGTGCAAAGCAGCATTGCTATAGCTATAAAAGAAAATGAAGGTTTTACATTGAAATCAATGAAAAACGTGCGATATTTTCTTTCCTATACATAATAGAATCATATCTTTTATTTTCAATGTTTGGAATGTTGTACTCCAATCATGTGCAAAATGAAATGGCTGTAGGTTTAATAGAAATTGAGATACAGGAAAAAATGGACTTTTTACATGGAAATCAATAAAAAATGCACTTTGTGCGATATTTTCTCTCCTATACAACATAGTACTGTAAATTTTTGCAAGAATGTAATGAGTGAGGTACTCCATTCATGTGCAAAACAGCATGGTTGTAACTTTAGTAGAAATATAGATATAGCAAAAAGAAAAATGGACTTTTTAACATTAAAATCAATAAGAAAACACACTTAAGGTGATATTTTCTTTCCTATACATAATGAAATCATAACTTTTATCCAGAATATTAGGAAAGTGCTACTCCAATGATATGAAAAACGGCATGGCTGCAGCTTAAATAGAAATTATGATATAGCAAAAAGAAAAATGGAGTTTTTACATTAAAATGAATGGGAAAACACACAATATGAGATATTTTCTCTCCTACACAACATGGAACTGCAAATTTTTGCAAGAATGTTGGGAATGAGGTACTTCATTCTTGTGCAAAATAGCATGGCTGGAGATTTAATGGAAATTGAGATATAGAAGAAAGAAAAATGGAGTTTTTAAATTGAAATTAATAGCATACACACTTCGTGCAATATTTTCTCTGCTACACATCATAGAATCATAACTTTTATCCAGAATGTTGGGAATGTGGTACCTCAATCATGTTCAAAATGGAATGGCTGAAGCTTTAATAGTAATTGAGACAAAGCAAAAAGAACTTTCTCTACTATACAACGTAGAATTGTATATTTTTGGAGAAAGTAGGGAATGAGGTACTCCAATCAATGGCAAAACGGAATGGCTGTAGCTTGAATAGAAATTGAGATATAGCAAAAAGAAAAATGTAGATTTGAGATTGAAATCAATGGGAAAACAAACTTTGTGCGATATTTCCTCTTCTATAAAACACAGAACTGTAAATTTCTTTCAAGAATGTAGGGAATGAGGAACTAAAATAATGTGCAAAGTGGCATGGCTGTAGCTTTAATACAAATTGAGATAAAGCAAAAAGAAAAAAATGGAGTTTTATATTGAAAATAAAAAAAACACACTTTGTGCAATATAATCTCTCATATACAACATAGAACTGTAAATTTTTGTGAGAAAGTTTGGCGTGAGGTACTCTAATCATGTGGAAAACAGTACGGCTGTAGTTCTAATGGAAATTGAGATATGGCAAAAAGCGTGATACATTTTCTTTACTATACATAATAGATTCATAACCTTTATCCAGAATGTTGGGAATGTAGTACTCCAATCATGTGCAAAACGGCATGGCTGTAGCTTTAATAGAAATTGAGAAATAGGAAAAAAGGATGGAGATTTTGTATGAAGTCAATAGGAAAACACACTTTGTGCGACATTTTCTCTCCTGTACAACATAGAGCTGTAAATTTTTGTGAGAATGTAGGGAATTAGGTACTCCAATCGTATAAAAATCGAATAATGCTTGCTTTAATAGAAATAGAGATCAAGCAAAAAAATGGAGTTTTACCATTGAAATCAATGGGAATACACACTTTGTGTGATATTTTATACAACATAGAAATGTAAATTGTTGTGGGAATGTGGGGAATGAGGTAATCCAATAATGTGCAAAATGGCATGGCTGTAGCTTTAATAGAAATTGAGATATGGCAAAAGGAATCATAACTTTTATCCAGAATGTTGGGAATGTGGTACTCCAATCATGTGCAAAACGTTATGGCTATAGCTTTAATAGAAATTAACATATAGAAAAATAATGGCGGTTTTACATTGAAATCATTGGGAAAACACACTTTGTGTTCGATTTTCATTTCTATACAAAGCAGAATCATAACTTTTATCCAGAATTTTGGGAATTTGGTGCTCCAATGATGTGCAAAACGGCATGGCAGAAGCTTTATTGGAAATTGAGATATAGGAAAAAGAATTTTGAAATGTTTGTATTGAAATTATTGGGAGAACACACTATGTGCTATATTTTCTTTCCTATACCTAATAGAACCAAAAATATTTGACAGAATGTAGGGAATAAGGTATTCCAATCATGTGCAAAACGGAGTGGCTGTAGCTTAAATAGAAATTGAAATATATCGTTTTACATTGAAAACAATGGTGAAAACAAACTTTGTGTGATATTTTCTCTCCTATAGAACAGAGAACTGTAAATTTTTGTATGAATGTAGGGAATGAGCTACTCCAAATATTGTGCAAAAGTGCATGCCTCTAGCTTTAATAGAAATTTAGATATAGCAAAAAGAAAAATGGAGTTTTTACATTAAAATTAATAGAAAAACACATTTTGTAAAACATTTTCTCTGCTATACAACATAAAACTGTAAATTTTTGCAAGAATATAGGACATGAGGTACTCCAATCATGTGCAAAACGGCATGGCTGTAGCTTTAATAGAAATTGAGATGTAGCAAAAAAATTTTATATTGAAATCAATGGAAAAAAACACTTTGTGTGATATTTTCTTTCCTATACATAATAGAATCATAACTTTTATTCAGAATGTTTGGAATGTGGTACTACAATCATGTTTAAAACGGCACAGCTGTAGCTCTACTAGAAATTAAATTTAGCAAAAGAAATGGAATTTTAACATTGAAATCAATTGGAAAACACACTTTGTGCAATATTTTCTCTATTGTATAACATAGAACTGTAAACGATTTCAAGAATGAAGGGGATGAGGTGTGAAAAATGTTGTTGGGACTCTGACGGTTTTGAGAATAACTGATTTATTTTACAAAAAAGAAGAGTTAAATAAAGAGAAAAAGAATTACATCATTGATTACATCACTGGTCAAAAGGTCCTAGGACCATTGTCATCAAATCCAGTTAGGTCAGGTCTTATTCAGATATCATGAGTAAACTTTATAAATAGTGGAAGGAATGAATGAATCATTCAACATTTTAAGACAATTGGGTGGTCAAACTTCAGCTTTCTTACACTGGGGCCCAACAGATATGGCAAGGAAATGGTAGTCATTCACTTCCAGTGGTTATACCTTTTGTATAGGTCAAACAATGGTTTTCATACCTTTAATCTGCAGTACTAAGGATCATACTAATCCATCTCTCCCTTTCCTTAATACAATGATTTTGGTAATGGCCATAAATGGTGGGTTGATTTCTCATCATCACAGATGACCATATCATTTATCTTAAAACTGGTTGAATTTACATAAGGTGTTTGCATATTTGATTTAAGTTGCATTAATTATTCATGCTTCCATCTCTTCACTGTGTGTTTAAATACCATCTTTCTGTGGTGGAGCTTCTTTCTGATGTCATCAGGTCTTGATGTCATCAGGTTCTGATGTCATCAGGTCTTGTTGTATTCCATATGGCAACCCTGTCAAAGACATAGAACATAATAACATGGATTGTGTTATAGGCTCTGGCTCATTTACATCACAAGGTACATAGGTAAAAGGACGATCATTTTAATCTGTCTCTATTTCCTTGTTCCACCATGGAGCTCATTCAGCAATAAATTTCCAATTTATTTGCTGAAGGGAAGCAAAATCTTGCATTTGTGATGAATTAATTTGGGACATTATTCCTTGAATATCTTTGTTAGCTTTGATGAAAGTTTTGGCATTATCAGAAATGAAAGTCATAGGAACTCCTCTTCTGGCACAAAATCTTCTAAATGCCTGTAGGAAGGATTCACTGGTCATTGATGTCACTAATTCAAGGTGGATTTCTCTATTAGTGGCACAAGTGAATAGCCCAATGTATCCCTTGGTCCAGTATAATCTATCCCAGCTGTTTCAAATGGGGTGCATTCATGTGTTGCATTGGTAATGGTGCTATAGGTTGCTGGGCAGGCTTTACATTGAGTCTCTCGCAAATCATGCATTTGTATATAACTGATTTGCATGCACTCCTTCCCTTTGTAATCCAAAATCTCCTCCTCATTGCATTTAGGGTGTCTTGTATACCTGCATCTTTTAACCTTACACGTGTTGCTATAATTTTCATCATGGAGTATCACTCATTACCGTCAAGAATGATGGGATCCTTTTCATTCCATAACAATTTAGAAAATTGTAAACGACCTTTCACACAAAGAATTCCAAGTTCATTTAATAATGGTTGTAATGTTATTATTTTTGAGTCACTGCTGATGGAATAACTGATGGTATGATCCAGTATAACTGCATTCCATATTTCCCCAAAGGTTAGTGCTCCAACTAGTCTATCTTTTTTCTTGCCTTTGTTTATGAATCAAAATGCATATGCTGTCACTCTGAGCAATGTCTCCTCGTTTTTGGTTCTGGTTATATCAACAATTGAATTCTGGACTAAATTTTCATAATTGCAGGTTTCTGTCAACATAATACTTTCCATTGATGGCCAGTTGCATTTTTCTGTTACCTATGATGGCCCTTCCAACCATTGATTGATGAGTTGCAATTCTGAATACTAGTTCCTTTAGTCAAAATGTCTGCTGAATTCATTTTTACAGGACAGAAGTTCCAGGCATCCCTGGAAGTTAACTTGCATATTTCACTGACTTTGTTTGTGACATATGTATCACTGTGCTTGGTTTTGTCTTTAAACCAAAACAGAGCAATTTGGAAATCTGTCCACAGTGTAATATTTCCAATTCCATTTCATGCCACCTGTATTTGCTTTGCTATTTTTGCACCAATCAATGCTGCCACATGCTCCAGCCTGGGTATGGTAGGCGATTTCAATGGTGCCAATCTGACCTTTGACATTACTAAGTTTGACCTTGATTTTCCTTCATGTATTCTATACATAAAGGCAACGGCTCGATAGGCTCTTTTTGAGGCATCACAAAAGACATGGAGATTACATTCTTCCCTTTTATAAGCTCATGGTAATGGTCGTCTGAAAGAAATCTTTTCTATCATCTTTGATTCATTTAACCATTGAGTCCATAGAGATTGTATATCCAATGGAACAATTTTATCCCACTTCATATTCAACTGTCAAAGGGATTGGAATAAAATTTTTGGCCCTGATGGAGAATGGTAATATTAATCCAATGGGATCATAACGTGAAGATGCAAGGCTGATAATTGATCGTTTGGTTATCACCTTATCATTTCAGTCATCTGTCGAAGCTATGGAAAATCAATCATTTACAGATTCCCATCTTATGCCTAATACTTTTGTTGTATGATTATGTTGATCATTTACAAAGCCAATAGTTTTCCAGGCAAGGCAAAACTCATCACTGTTTGTCATCCATTTCCTCATGTTGATGCCTGCTTTAGATAGCAATGCTTCAATTTCAGTATGAAGTACTTTGGCCTCTTCAGTGGTATTGGTTCCAGCAACTAAATCATCTACATAGCGGTCCTTTGATAAAGCTTTTTCTGCCAGTTTGAACTTCCTAGCATTTCACTCTAGGTGCTCCTCAATACTTGCTTCTCAGAGAAATCCACTGGATGTCACTCCAAATAGAGCTCTCTTCATTCTATAAATTATTATGTCAGGATGTTGTGCATTCAAATCATCAACCCATAGGAATCTAAAAGCATCCCTATCATTTTCTGCAATTTCTATTTGCAAATAAGCCTTTGCTATATCAGCTAAAACAACAATCCTCTGGCTCTGGAAACTTAACATAAGGTCAATCATTTTTGATTCAGGCTTTGGGCCCTTCTGTAGACAGCCATTCAATGATAGGAATCCTGGCTGATGTGAAGAAGCATCGAAAATTATCCTTATCTTAGTTGTGGTCCTCTCAATCTTTGTCACATGTCTATGGGGCATATAATATTTTATGGTTTCCTTGTTTTCATCATTGACCTGTTCTATGATGCCATAATTTAAAAATTCCCTAATAATGGCATTATTATTCAATTCCATGTTGGGTTCTGGGCATATATCCTCTGCCTCCCAGAACCGTCTAAGTTGTTTATGCAGCTTGTCTTGTGGAGGAATTTCATCTAGGATAGTCAAGGCAATTGTATTGTAAATGGATGCTTAGATGACATATTTTATTTAATTCATGGGTCCTTAGATTATCCATTCCAAATGGCTTCCACATGCTACTGTAAATTCACTGATCCTAATTAGTTCCCCTGTCATTATCTTCCAGTAGTAAAAACTACCAATTAACAGTTCAATGGCTCCATTTCCATTTTACCCTTTCCCATTAGGGTCATCAGCTATTTCCAATCCAGCTGTTACAAGTGAATTCATTATATCTCTATTTGCTACAGGTAGCATTTGGATACTAATATTTGGAATTGTTGTGGCTATTAATTCTGTGCTAAAAGTACCTTTTACATTTTGAACTCTGATTCTTACTTGATAACATTTGATTTGATTCTTTTGTCCTCCAAATACACAAATATTCATGTTGGTTACTGACTCAACTGGTAGCCTTAACTGTCGTTTAACAGACTCTAAGATGAATGTCTGCTGACTACCACTGTCCAATAGGCATCTAACTATGGCAGAGTTAGTGCCAGATTTTATTTTTACAATGGTAATTTCAAGAAGTGTAGTGATTATCATAACTGATGTAGTTTGGACCTCAGTTTCCTTTAAGGGGCTCATTTCACTGGACAGGGCAGCTGCTGAGATTTGTTCACTGTTTTGGCTGTTTGCTACTCTCTCTTCACAATATTTTGGAGGAATGTAGTCCTTTGCATTAATGGCAATTGTATGCCAATTCTTTCGCACTCGTTGGCTCCATGACCCTTTCAGAAGCACTTGAAGCATCTTTATTTCATCTTTAGAATATTTTGTTTTTCAGCTGCTGTTCTATTTGTTCTGCAATCACTACTCCATTGTCCATTTTTTTCATCACAGAACACACAGAAGGGCTTGATGTCAGTGCCTTTAAGCGTTGCGAAGGTGGAAGTGATCGGGGTTGTAAGCTTATATTCTTTTCTTGTTGGATTTCTATCTGGCAATTTCTTATAATCATTTTTCTTGGATTCCCATTTTTGCCATTGTGTTACCCTGACAGTGAAGAATTGTAGGAAGTCATCAATCTTTCTATTTGGCTTCTCTACAGAAAATTCATGCAGGAATTTTTTTGAATAACACATCTGACAGCTGTAAGCACTGTTTCTTCATACATCTCCTCACTCCCACCAAGCTGCTTTAATGCTCTGATGTGTGCCTTCAATTTATCATGTACCCTAGTCAGTTCTTCAATGTCATATGCACGTTTCATTGGTGGAATTTTATTGAAGTCATTTAGATGTTGTCTTCTTATGGCATGGTGGTCTCCATATCTTTCATTCACAGCTTGTAGTGCTGCAGATAATTTGCTGCTGTAATGGATAAGCATTTGACAACTTCAGCACCATTTCCCTTCAGAAGTGTCATTATGTAAGTGAATTTCTCAACGTAGGACAGATTGCTGTTGTGCACTGCACTTTCAAACAATTCCCAGAATGTCTGCCACTCCAAAGTGTCCCCAGAGAAGGTTGCAATCATGATCTTTGGAATTCTCACAGTTGTGGCTCTATTTGTACATTTATTTTCTCCAGTAGCTAAAACTGGTGAGGCAGATACAGATACATCATGCAAATCCAATGATCTTTTGTGATTCCTTATCCAATCATTTCCTGTGCTGTTTGCATTTATAACTAATTCTTTATATTTATTTAGCAAGTCCTCTTCATCATTAATTTGATCTAGTGTAAATCCCATTAAAATCTCATTGTCTAATTTCTTTAGCTCTACTGATTTTTCATTCATTAGCATCATTGTAGATTGCAACTTATCTTTGCAGGAGGAGTCATTTAAATCACATTCACAGCACTGAATAATGGTGTTAGAAGCCCTAGTGACCCCTTTCCTGACATTGGCTTTCATCATCTTCAGTCGTTCTTAAGATGCTCTATTGGAGCTTGAACCTGAGTCATTCAATTTAATCTATGGTATTTTCTTAACTTAATATATAGGTGTGTGTATGGAAGGAAAATCAAATAAGCCTGCTGCCTTGATGTGCAAACTATAAGTGAAATGATAAGGGAAAGACAAATGTTTGTATCAACTGCTGTTATTCTAGTAAATCAAATGATATAAATGAAATAAAATTAACAAATTTAGGTAAATAACTTGATAATTCAAGTGTAGTTACAATTCATAAATATTTAGCATGTTAAGAAAAAAACTTGTAAGGCAAATTAACTAGCAGAGGTGATCCAATTTGGGGGAAGGCTGCAAATAATGGTATTAGACTTGAGGAACAGGAGGTATTTTATTCAATTGAGGTAAGAAATGTAACTTTAATAGGTAAGAAGATTAGCACTAACTTTCAGGAACAATGGGCAATTAACACACTAGCATTAATGTAAAAACAAAATGGGATCTCTGAAAGAAACATCAATTCTCAAAATGGAGAGGTGTTTTATCAGAAGTTAGCATTACAATTTTAGCATTACAAGTTTTTTGAAAGTTAGAAGATAAATTGCAAAAACGCTAGCAAATACACTTTTTATTGGCATGAAATTGTGAAATTGGAAAACAATTCACTAAATGGCATCAAATAGTCAAAAACGAGAGACAAGTTGTTAAAACAGAATCAAAATCTCAAAATTTGAATGCAAGTCCTCAAAATGGCATCAAGCTGTAATTTTTCAAACTGTAATTTTTTGCGAGAATGTAGGATAAAAAGTACTCCAAATTTACTCTGTAGCTTTCATAGAAATTGATATATAGCAATAAGAAAAAAAGGCTTTACATTGAAATCAATGGGAAAACACACTTTGTGAAATATTTTCTCTCCAATACAACATAGAACAGTAAATTATTTTGAGAATGTAGGAAATGAGGTACTCCAATCATTTGCAAAATGGCATGGTTGTAGCTTTAATGGAAATTGAGATATAGCAAAAAATAAATTATTTAAAATAAATGGGAAAACACACTTTATGCGACATTTTCTCTCCTATACAACATAGAAGAGAAAATTTAAAAAAAATGTAGGGAATGACGTACTCCAATCATGTGTAAAACGGCATAGCTGTAGCCCTTATAGAAATTAAGATATAGCAAAAGGAAATATGAAGTATTTCCATTAAAAACTATTAGAAATCACACTTTTTGCGATATTTAATTTCCTATAATTGATATATTAATTTCCCATTGAAATCATTAGGAAAACACACTTTGCTCTCCTATACAACATAGAAATGTAAATTTTAGTGAGAATGTAGGGAATGTGATACTTCAATCAAGTGCTAAATGTGCGATATTTTCTCTCCAATACAAGATAGAAGTGTAAATTTTTGTGAGAATGTAGGTCATGAAGTATGCTAATCATGTGGAAAACGGCATGGATGTAGCTTTAATAGAAATTGAGATATAGCAAAAAGAAAAACTTTGTGCATTTTGTCTATTATACATAGTAGAACTGCAAATTTATGCCAGAATGTAGGGAAGGAGGTACTCCAATCATGTGCAAAATGGCATGGCTGCTTCTTTAATGGAAATAAAGATATTGCAAAAAGAAAAGTGTAGCTTTTACATTGAAATTAATGGAAAAATACAATATGTGCTATATTTTCTGTCCTATACAACATAGAACTGCAAATTTTTGAGATAATGTAGGGAATGAGGTATTCCAATCATGTGAAAAACGGCATGGCTGTCGCTCTATTGGGAGTTGAGAAATGACAAAAAGATAAATGGAGCTTTTACATTGAAATCAATAAGTAAAAATACTTTCTGTGCACAACTTTTACAACATCATAACTTTTATTTACAATTTTGGGAATGTGGAACTCCAATCATGTGCAAAACGGCATGGCTGTAACTTTAATAGAAATTGATATATATATAACAAAGAAAATGGAGTTTTTATATTGAAATGAATGAGGAAACACAATTTGTGAGATATTTTCTCTGCTATACATGATTGAACTGCAAAGTTTGGCCAGAATGTAAAGAATGTGGTACTCCAATCATGTGCAAAACGGCATGGCTGTAGCTTTAATAGAAAGGGAGATATTGCAAAAAGAAAAATGAAATTATTCATTGAAATCAAAGGAAAACACACTTTGTGTGATATTTTTACGCCTATGCAACATAGAACTGTAAATTTTTGTGAGAATGCAGGGAATGAGGTTCTCCACTCATGTGCAAAAGGCATATCTGTAGCTTTAATAGAAATTGAGCTATAGTGAAAAGAAATATGGAGTTTTTATATTTCAATCAATGGGAAAACACACTTTGTGCGATATTTTCTTTCCTATACAACATAGATCTGGAAATTTTAGCAAGAATGTAGGGAATAATGTACTTCAATCATTAGCAAAAACGGCATGGCTGTAGCTTTAATAGAAATTGAGATATAGGAAAGAGACCAATAACGTTTTAATGTTGTAATCAATGGGAAAACAATCTCCGTGTGATATTTTCTATTCTATGCAACATAGAAATGTGAATTTTTTAAGAATTTAGGGAATGATGTACTCCAATCATGAGCAATAAGGAATTGCGGAAGCTTTAATAGAATTTGAGATATAGCCAAAAGAAAAATTTAGTTTTTACATTAAAATATAATGGAAAATACACTTTCGGCAATATTTTCTCTCCTATACAACGTAGAACTGTAAATTTTTGTGAGAATGTAGGGAATGAGGTACTCGAATCATGTGCAAAATGGCTTGGCTGTAGCTTTGATGGAAATGGAGTTTTTACTTTTAAATCAATAGGAAAAAACACTTTGTGCAACATTTTCTCTCCTATACAATATAGAAATGTAAATTTTTGTGAGAATGTAGGATATGAGGTACTCCAGCATGTGCAAAATGGCATGGCTGTAGCTTTAGTAGAAATTGAGGTATAGCTAAAAGGAAAATGGAGTTTTTACATTTAAATCAATGAGACAAACACTTTGTGTGATATTTTCTCTCCTAAATAACATAGACCTCAAAATATTTGCGAGAATGTTGGGAATGAGGTACTCCACTCCTCTGCAAAAAGAAAAATGGTGTTTTTACATTTAAATCAATAGGAAAAAACACTTTTTGCGATATTTTCTCTCCTATACGGTATAGAAATGTAAATTTTTGTGAGAATGTAGGATGTGAGGTACTCCAGCATGTGCAAAACGCCATGGCTGTAGCTGTAGTAGAAATTGAGGTATAGCAACAAGGAAAATGGAGTTTTTACATTAACATCAAAGAAAAAACACACTCTGTGCGATATTTTCTCTCCTGTACAACATAGATCTGTAAATATTAATACGAATGCACTGAATGAGGTACTCCAATTATGTGCAAAATGGTATGGCTATAGCTTTAAGAGAAATTGAGATAAAGAAAAAAGAAAAATGGTTTTTACATTGAAATCAATGGGAAGACACATACTTTGTGTGATATTTCACTTCCTATATAACACAGAACTTTAAATTTTTGCAAGAATGTAGGGAATGAGGTACTCCAATCTGTTGGAAAACGTCATCACTGTAGCATTAATAGAAACTGAGATATAGAAAAAGAAAAATGGTTTTTACATTGAAATCAATGGAAAACACACTGCATGATATATTTTCTCTCCTATACATCATAGAACTGTAAATATTTTGTGAGAATGTACGGAATTAGGTAATCCAATAATGTGCAAAACTCCATGGCTGTAGCTTTAATAGAAATTGATATGTAGAAAAAAGAAAAATGGAGCTTTTACATTGACATCAATGGGAAAATACACTTTGTGTGATATTTTTATTCCTATACACAATAGAATCATAACTTTTCTCTAGAATTTTGGGAATGTGGTACTCCAACCATGTGCAAAATTGTATGGCTGTAGCTTTAAAAGAAATTAAAATGTAGAAAAAAGAAAAATGGAATTTTTACATTAAAATCAATGTTATAATACACTTTGTGCAATATTTTAATTTCTAGACATATTAGAATCATAACTTTTATCCAGAATGTTGGGAATGTGGTAGACCAATCAAGTGCAATATTGCACGGCTGTAGGATTAAAAGAAATTGTGATATAGAAAAATTGAGTTTTTTTATTGAAATTGTTGGGAAAATGCACTTTGACGAAATTTTTATTCCTATACATACGAGAATTATAACTTTTCTCTAGAATGTTGTGAATTCGGCACTCCAATCATATCAAAACGGCATGGCTGCAGCTTTAATGGAAATTGAGATATAGAAGAAAGAAAAATGGAGTTTTTACATTGCATTCAATGGGAAAATGCACTTTGGTCGATATTTTCTCGCTAAAACAACATAGAACTGTAAATTTTTGCAAGAATGTAGGAAATGAGGTACTACAATCATTTACAAATTGGCATGGCTGTAACTGTAATAAAAATTGAGATACAGTCAAAAGAAAAATGGTTTTTAAAATGAAATCAGAGAAAAACCACACACTGTGTGATATTTTCTTTCCTATACAATATAGAACTTTAAATTTTTTGGGAATGTTGGAATGACATACTCCAATGATGTGCAAAAATGACATGGTTCTAGCTATAATAGAAATTGAGATAAAGCCAAACGAAAAATGGAGTTTTTAAATTTAAATCAATAAAAAAACCAGCTTTGTGCAATATTTTCTTTCCTATACAGCATAGAACTGCAGATTTGGGCAAAAATGTATGAAATTGAAATCAATGGGAAAACACACTTTATGTGAAATTTTCTGTCCTATACACACGAGAACCACAAGAACACTGTGCAAAACGTCGAGGCAATAGCTTTAATAGAAATTTGAGATATAGCAAAAAGAAAAATGGCGTTTTACTTTGAAATAAATGAGAAAACACTTTGTGTGTAATTTTCTCTCTTATACAACATAAAACTTTAAATTTTTGCAAGAACGTAGGGAACGAGGTTCTGCAAGTATGTGCCAATTGGCTTGGCTGCAGATTTAATAGAAATTGAGATATAGCAAAATGAAGAAACCGAGTTTTTAAATTCAAATCAATGTGTAAACACACTTTGTGCGATATTTTCTCTCCTATACAACATAGAAATGTAAATATTTATGAGAATGTAAGGAATGAGGTACTCCAATCATGTGCTAAACGGCATGGATGCAGCTTTAATAGAAATTGATATACAGCAAAATGAAAAATGAAATTTTTACTTTGAAATCAATGGCAAAACACGCTTTCTCCAATATTTTTTCTCCGATACAACATAGAACTGTAAATTTTTGCGAGAATGCCGTGAATGAGGTATTCCAATCAAGTGCAAATGGCATGGTTGTATTTCCATTGGAAATTGAGATACAGCAGAAGGAAAAATGGAATTGTTACATTGAAATCAATAGGAAAACACACTTTGAGCGATTTTTTCTCTCCTACACATAATTAATTCATAACTTTAAAGCAGAAAGTTGGAAATGTGGTACTGTAATCCTGTGCAAAACGGCATGGCTGTGGCTTGAATAGAAATGGAGATATAACAAAAAGAAAAATGGAGTTCTTCCTTTCAAATCAATGGGAATAACACACTTTGTGTGATATTTTCCATCCTATACAACCTAGAACTGTAAATTATGTGAGAATGTGGGGAATGAGTTACTCCAATTATTTTCAAAATTGCATGGCTGTAGCTTTAATAGAAATTGAGATATAGCAAGTTTTTCCAATGAAATGAATGGGAAAAAGCACTACATGCCTCCAGAGGGCGTCAAGTTGGTTGTACCGTCTTTTTTGCTCTCTCACACAGCGTGTTTACTAAGCTTGATCAGGTGTTTAGGTTGGATTTTTTTCAAGCTAGGTGATCTTTATGAAATTCAAGGATATTTTAAGCCTGGGTTTACCCCTGGTGTTGATTTTTGGGGACTTTCTAGCCATTTTGGCTTTCATGCAGATAAGCCTTTTTGTTTAAGCCTTTTTATATTGACAGTTAGTTGAAGTGTCATTGGGGTAGTGGTGGTATCGTCTGTTGCTATCAGTTTTACCTGCAGCAGACAATTTCTAAAACTAGATTTTTTTTTATATGGTTTAGACGTTGTCTAACTTGTGGTAAAGATATTTACCCTTAGAATGCAGCTTTGAAATGTATTATCTGCCTTAAGAAAACACATATTGATTGCATAAATGTCACCGTTTCTGATGCATAACTTTTGGCCCCGAATTTTAAATGTCAGGTATGTTTACTTTCTCACAGAGATAATACTCCAGTAAAGCAAGTATGACCCTCAGAGTCAGTTACAAACCCCCTTGTTGAGGGTCATACTTTAACTAGGGACTTCAAATCTCTTATAATATCTGTAGTGTCTAAGACAATTATGGAGATTTTGGCTCCTTTCCTTGAGCTTATTTAAGCATTCAGGAACTCTCTTGCATCAAACAATGCCATTTTATCTGAACTGCAGCAATTGTGCTCTGAGCTTTCTGCTTTTAGAGCCAAGATGGCTTCTGCATCCTCTGCATATGCCACAAAAGGCACATATGCAGCTGCTGTCACCAAGTCCCCAATGAGGCAGGCTAGCGGCTCTTTCAATCCTATTGTTGGTTCACTCAATAGGCTCACTCCCCCTCACCCATCAAGCAAGTTCATCTCTGAGTATCCTGATGGGAGGAAAGTGTGTTCAGGTGGCCAGGGTGATTCTGGTGCAAACTCAGCTGGGGGAGCAAGTAGATCTGATCCTCCAACAATCAAGTGTACAGGTAGATCCTTTTTTTTTTTTGAAGCAATACCTAAGTCTCTAGCTCTCCAAATTTTTATCTCATGGGTGAGTCCAGCTACTAAATGTCAAAGCATCAATGATCATCTGCAAGACCTTAGGCCAGGATGCCCTGGGTTTATGGCCCAAATGAAGACAAAACATGATTCATATGCCACCCTCTGCATCAATTACAATGGGCCTTATAATGACTCACTATTATCAGCCTGACTGTGGCCCTCTAATGCTGTGATTGAGAAGTTCATTGGCACTTTACATGACTCCATGATACAATCTAAAGTGGACATGGTCATGCCGAAGGATACTTTGATAGGAACAGGTGCTGAGAGAGGTAAGAGAGGTAAACCCAACTGACAGCACCATCTAATGGAACCAAATGCAATTTCGGTATAATCCAGTTTTGGCACACTATGATATCATTGTGTTTTCTGAAAAATGGCTGTCTCGAGAGATCTCCTCTAATGCCTATTTCCCACCAAACTATATGGTCTTTCGCCAGGATAAATCATCTACCTATCATGGAGGGGGTTTACTGGTTGCAGTGAATCAGTCAACATTCAGGAGCAACTGTGGTCTGATTTCAGGTCTCAGTGTCCCAGACCATGTCTTAGGTATCACTAATTGCCTGTTATTTTTCTCTAGCCTTAACAATAGCCAATTTCACTTCTGTGTTGGATTCACTCTCTGTGAAACTAGCTGGATTGTCCCCAGCATTTGTTTTCGGGGACTTCAATGTTCCACTTACAGATTGGTCAGCCAAGGTTCCTTATTACTGTGGTTTGACCCAGACTTCCAACGCCCAGTCTCTTATAGCCCTTACCACATATACTAAGTTACCTCAACTCAACTTCATTGGGCTGACAATTAGATTTGTGCTTCTCTGACATACAGGGTGTTTTAAAGGAGGCTGTTGACCCACTATCAAAATTAGATCTGCTCCATTAAGCCTTATTATTTGTTTTTTATTGGGCAACAAATCAGTTGGTCGGCCCCTGGAGGGTCAATTGCGATATGACTGGTAGGGGGGAAATTACACACACTTATATCATTGCCTTGCTAATGCACCGTGGGCAGCAGTTCTCTCAAATGAAGATCCAGGAGCTGCCATGGATGGTTTTTATCATGTTCTTGGGTCTGCAATATCAACTTATATACCTATTAAAATGGTTGCTAGGGGTCAGAGGGCATACCCATATTGGTTTGTTCTTGAACTTATCCACTTAATTAAGCTAAAGAGGCGACTCTTTTCACTAAATAAAAAGCGACCCTCACCCACTTTGCAGAGGTGCTATTGTGACGCATGGGCCACAATCAAGAGATTGTTGGTTATATCTTGGCAAGAGCACTTGACCAAACTTCTGTCTAAATGGAATTTGCCATAGTCCTTTTGGGCAGGATTTAAGTACCTGAAATATGATTCTGATGGGGGTATTTCCCTGTCATGTAACAATTGCCTTATCTCTGATCCAGTGGAGGTGGGCAATGTTTTTAGTGATCACTATGCCCATCTGCAGGAGGCTTTCACTCCCCCCTCCATGCCTATGAGGTACCCGTTTCCTCTCCCATTGGGTGGAGACTCATTAGATATTATATCATTTACAAGTGCTTAAGTTTTGTTAGCAATCGAGAAATTAAAACCCTCTTTACAACCAGGCCATGATGGTGTTCCCCCACTCATCTTAAAGGCATACAGTGATATATTAGAACCAGTAATGGCTGGCTTATTTAATCTTTGCCTGCAAAACTGATTCGTCCCTGTTATTTGGAGAACAGCCAATGTATGTCCCATCTGAAAAAGGGGGTTAAATCTATTGTCTCTAGCTATAGACCAATTTCCTTGTTATCTCCAATAGCTAAGACTCTTGAAAGAATTATTGCACCTAAGCTTGCATCCTGGTGTTTGCCATTTTTAAGCATGGATCAGCATGGTTTTTGCAAAGGACGCTCTACAAAGACAAACCTATTAATTCATTTAGACAGTATCAATAAGGCATTCAAGCAGTGGCACCATGTGGGCAATATATATCTGGACCTCTCGAATGCCTTTTGATCAAGTCCTAATCCCCCTTCTCATGTGGAAATTGGCTGAATATGGCATCACAGGATACTTGCTAGGTCTACTTCAAAACTACCTATGCCTCAGACATAATTTCGTCAGAATTGGACATGTTTTGAGTAGCCAACAATATCCTCAGAGGGTGGGCTTACCACAAGGTAGTGACCTAAGCCCAATATTATTAAACAATTTTATGGATGATCTTTACTCTAATATTCCACATGAGGGAATCGACCTTGCATTTGCCGATGACCTAAAGCTTTCACAGACCCTGGAAAATAGTCATTCTGCAGAACAATTAAATGAGGCCTTGGTTCAGGTTGAGTATTGGCTTAATCTCAATAATTTAGCTTTGAATCATGGCAAGACACTTGTTATATCCCTTTATTGGATTAGGTCCTTGATTTTGTTTTATTACAAATTTAGTAATGGTTCACTGATTTCCCGGTAGTAATGTTGTACGTGATCTCAGAGTAATGCTTGATACAAAACTGCCCTTCTTGAGTCACGTTTACCAACTGTATTTAAACGTAAAGAGAGCATACCATGCTATAATTTACATTTTGTTCACTGACCAAACCAGTAATATCCTACTGCATTGTTTGTTGGTCAGGTTGTAGCCTCTAACACTTAAGCAAGTTGATTAGACTGCATGACAAGATTCTAAGGCTCAGTGTACCAACTACCATGAACAAGGCACTGCCAATGAACAATGCCTATGCATTACCTCTGATGATGTTCATCACTTATAGCAGAATAATTTGGCTTCACCATTTATTTAGCAACCATATTGATTGTATGCAATTGCTTAGTTGTTTGGAAATATTTGTCGCCAGTCGTTGCCTGAGACAGAGATATCTATTTGCTTATACAGGTGACACTAGAAACCCAGTCTACCTGGCACAATGTGATTTTAATAGGCTTAGGTTAACTCTTGGCGATTTCCTGTTGCCATTTAGATCTTTAAAAATGAAGTTGATCGCTCATATACTTTCTGGAGGTTGCCATGAGGAACCACAATGGATTTTGTAATTATTTTTACTTTTAGCTACTTTTAGCAATTTTGGCATTGCTTTGAATTTTTATGCAGTAATGTATTGGCTTGTAGTTTTAGCTATTTTGGAACTGCTTTGAATTTTTAGACATTTAGAAAATGAATTGTGTTTTTAGCCATTTTGGTATCGCTTTTGACTTTATCATCTTGGTATTGCATTTTATTTTCAGCGTTTTAGGTACTATGCCATGGTTTTTAGCCACTTTTGGATTTTCTTGTATTTTTATCTCCTTTTAATGAATTTTCTTGTTATAGGTACTACTGTGTGATATACCTTGCAAAATTTATTACTACTTCATTAGGCAACACATTTCATTTAACTGATTATTTATTATAATGTTTTTCATTATCTGTTGTCCAGTATTAGCATTAACCAATGCACAGTTGTTTGTGAGATGGTCTAATATAATAATAAGCACATCATCCCCTACATAAGCGTTAGTCAGTTTAGGGGATGTTAAGCAAATCAATCAATCAATTTCAATGCATAATAGAATCATAACTTTTATGGAGAATGTTGGTAATGTGGTAATCTAATCCTGTGCAAAACGGCATGGCTGTGGCTGGAATACAAATTGAGATGTAACAAAAATAAAAATGGAGTTTTTACAATGAAATCAATGGGAAAACACACTTTGTGAGATATTTTCTCTCCTATACAACATAGAACTGTAAATGTTTGTGATAATGTTGAGAATGAGGTAATCCAATCATGTGCACAACAGAATGGCTGTAGCTTTAATAGAAACTGAGATATAATAAAAAGAAAAATATAGTTTTTTGTTGAAAAAGAAGAAAAACACACTTTGTTTGATATTTTCTCTCCTATACACCGTAGAGCTGAATATTTTTGCAAGAATGTAGGGAATGAGGTACTTCAAATATTGTGCAAAAGGCCATGGCTGTAGCCTTAATAGAATTTGAGATATAGCAAAAGGAAAAATGTAGTTTTTACATTGAAATGAATGGGAAATGAGTGATAATTTCTCTTTTATACAACATAGAACTGCAAAATTTTTGGAGAATATAGGGAATGTGGAACACTAATCATGTGCAAAACGGCATGCCTGTAGCTTTAATAGAAATGGAGAAATAGCAAAAAGAAAAATGGAGTTTTTACATTGAAATCAATGGTAAAACACACTCTGCCTGATATATACTCTCCTATAAAACATAGAACTGTAAAATTTTAGGAGAATGTAGGGAATGTGGAACTCTAATCATGCGAAAAACGGCATGGCTGTAGCTAAAATAGAAATGGAGATATAGAAAAAATACAGTTTTTACATTAAAAACAATAGGAAACAAACTTTAAGGTATATTTTTATTCATATGCATAATAGATTCATAACTTTTCTCCAGATTGTTGGGTATGTGGTAGACCAATCACTTGCAAAACGGCATACCTTAGTTTTAATAGAAATTGAGATATTGGAAAAAGAAAAATGGAGTTTTTAAATTGAAATCAATGGTAAAACACACTCTGCGTGATATATACTCTCCTATACAACATAGAACTGTAAAATTTTAGGAGAATGTAGGGAATGTGGAACACCAATAATGTGCAAAATGGCATGGCTGTAGCTTTTATAGAAATAGAGATAAAGCAAAAAGAATATTGAAATTTTTAAATTAAAAATCAATGAGAAAACACACTTTGTACAATATTTCCTCTCCTATACAAAGTAGAACTGTATGTTTTAGTGAGGATGTAGAGAATGAGGTACTACAACCATGTGCAAAACGGCATGGCTGTAGCTTTAATAGAAACTTAGATATAGAAACTTATATATAGAAACTTAGAAATTTTACATTTAAACCAATAGGAAAACACACTTTTAGTGATATTTTCTCTCCTATACAACATACAACTGTAGTGAATGACGTACTGCAATCCTGTGCCAAACGGAATGGCTGTAGCTTTAATAGAAATTGAGATAGAGAAAAATGTTATACAGAGTTTTTGAATTGAAATCAATGGGAAAACACACTTTGTACGATATTTTTTCCCTCCTATACAACATATAATTGTAAATTTTTTTGAGAATGCAGAAAATGAGGTACTTTAACAATGTCCATAAGGGAATGGCTGTAACTATATTAGAAATTGACGTATAGAAGAAAGAAAAATGAAGTTTTTACATTGAAATCAATGGGAAAACACACTTTGTGCGATATTTTATCTCTTATACAACATAGAACTATAAATTTTTGCAAGAGTGCAGGGAATGAGGTACTCCAAGTATGTGCAAAGTGGCATTGCTGTAGCTTTAATAGAAATTGAGATATAGCAAAAAAGAAAATAGAAATTTTTCATTGAAATCATTGGGAAACACACTTTGTGTGATATTTTCACCTCTATAAAACATTGAACTGTAAATTTTTGCAAGAATGTGGGGAATGAGGTGCTCCAGTCATGTTCAAAACGGCATGGCTGTAGCTTTAATAGAAATTTCATAGAGCGAAAAGAAAAATGAAGTTCTTACATTGTAATCAATATGAAAACACACTTTGTGTGATATGTTCTTATCTATGCATAATAGAACCCCAAATTTAGAACAGAATGTAGGAAATCTGGAATTCCAATCATGTGCAAATCGGCATGCCTGTAGCTTTAATAGAAATTGAGATATGGCAAAAAGAAAAATGAAGTTTTTCTACTCAAATCAATGGGAAAACCCACTTTGTGCATTTTGTCTCCTATACATGATAGAATTTGGTACTCCAATCATATGCAAAACGGCATCACTGCAGCTTTAATAGAAATTGAGATAAAGCAAAAAGAAAAATGGAGTTTTTTACATTAATATCGAACAGAAAACACATTTTGCAATATTTTCTCTCCAATACAAAAAAGAACTGTAAATTTTCGCAAAAATGTACGGAATTACGTTCTCCAATCACGTGCAAATAGGCATGGCTGTAGCTTTAATAGAAATTGAGATATGGCAACAAGAAAAATGGAATTTTTACATTGAAATCATTGAATAAAACCACTTTGTGCAATATTTTCTCTCCTGTGAAACATAGAACTGTAAATTTTTTTAGTATGTAGGAAATGGGGTTCACCAGTCATTTGCAAAACGGCATGGCTGTAGATTTAATAGAAATTAAAATATAGTAAAAAAAATGGAGATTATATGTTGAAATCAATGGAAAAATACACTTTGCGCAAAATTTTTATTCGTATTCATAATAGAATCATAACTTTACTCCTGAATTTTGGGAATGTTTTGAATTAAGGGAGGCTCATGATTTATAGCATAGGGTTTTAGGAGTATTTTCATCATAAGTAGGATTGAGAGTTAGTCTCTCCACTGCCATATTGGCCAAAAAGGCTGCTTGCAGTGCAGAATATTAGAATTCGAATGGCTGTAGCTTTAATAGAAAATGATATATAGAGAAAAGAAGTATGGAGTTATACATTAAAATCAATAGGAAAACCAGATTCGTGCGATATTCTCTCTCGTATACAACATAGAACTGTAAATTTTTGCGAGAATGTAGGGGATAAGGTACTCCAATCGTGCGAAACGGCATGGTTGTAGCTTAGATAGAAATTGAGATATAGACAAAAGAAAAATGGTTTTTAAATTGAAATCAATGGGAAAACACTTCGTATGATATATTTTCTCATCAATAAAACATAGAACTGTAAATTTTTAAAAGAATGTAGGAAATGAGGAACTTCAATCATGTGCAAAACGGTGGACTGTAGCTTTATTAGAAATTGAGATATAGTGAATGGAAATGAAATGAATGAGAAAAAAATTTGTGCAAAATTTTCTCTCCTATATCATAGAACTGTAAATTTTTGTAAGACTGTAGGGAATGATGCACTACAATCATGCACAAAACGGCATGGTTGTAGCCTTAATAGAAATTTAGAAATAGCAAAAAGAAATATAAAGCTTTTCTATTAAGATCAATGGGAAAACACACTTTGACCGATATTTTCTTTCCTATAACTAATAGAACGACAAATAATTGAAAGAATATAGGGAATGTAGTACTACAATCATGTGTAAAACGGAATAGCTACAGCTTTAGAAGAAATTGAGATATAACAAAATGAAAAATGAAGTTTTTCCATTGAAACCAATAGGAAAATGCACTTTGTGAATTTTTTCTCCTATACATGATAAAACTTCAAATATTGGTCTGAATGTAGGGAATGTGGTACACCAATAATGTGCAAAACGCCATGGCGGCAACTTTAATAGAAATTGAGATATTGCGAAAAGAAACATGGAGATTTTACAATGAAATCAATAGGAAAGCATAGTTTGTGCGATATTTTCTTTCCTATACTTAACAGCATCATAATTTTTTTCCATAATGTTGAGAGAGCGGTACTCCAATCCTGGTCAAAACGGCATAGCTGTAGCTTTAATAGAAATTGAGAAATTGCAAAAAAAAATGGAGATTTTACCTTTGATTAGTTTGTGGGTTGGGATGTAAGCCAGGCAGCCATAACAGGTCAACCCCTTAGGAGGCTGTCCTTGGGAGATGAGGAGGTAGGTTAAATAAGGAGAAAGAAGGTTAATTTGCAGCACACAACGTTCTTCATCAACCACCCAATTTGGTATTGACGTGGGTGTGCGCTGCTCACCTTCAGTGATCTAACAGGAACTGGTGTGTCCAACGCAACTTAGCCACACACCACAACATAGCCACACTCCAATGCAACTTAACCACACCTTGAAATCAATGGAAAAACACACTATGTGCGATATTTTCTTACCAACCCGACATATAACTAAATTTTTTTAGAATGTAGGGAATGAGGTACACCGATCATGTGCAAAACGTCATGCTTGTATCTTTATAACAAATTGAGATTGGCATCGAGAGAATCAAAGAATCAAGAGAGGAAGCGATCCTTTCAACATTAATGGCAGGTTGCCGATGCTCTTCTTTACTAACTTCATCATTTTGGGCCACCATATTTGAATATGGAGAACAAAAGGAAAAGAAGAATTCACAATTTCAAACACTCACTCACTCACTTTCTGCTGACGTTGGTCATCCATCTGGCCTCTGGTAATTCCTATCCTGATTCCCAGCAGGGATGGCAATCTCCAACAGGATAACTATCCTGTTATAATCCCAGGCAAGATTTGTCTATCCTTGTCTCAGAAAGTGGATGTCCTCCTGGATAGGCCCCCCAAAATTGTAGTGTTTCTTCAAAGAAGATTTTATTTTGACAACTTGAGAAAGGATTACAGGATGGACTACAGCATCAGACATGGTAGAACAGGCAGCACAAAGCTTTTTCAGCTCAGGCGGCAGCAAAACAATCATAATGCATCGTTAAGCACACATCATCGGTAAAAGTGTAGTTTAACCCAAGGAATTATTTCGTCATTCGTAGCAGATGAAATGTGGCGATTCGGTCAGTAAACTTCGTCAAATACTCGTTCCAGGGCCAAGAACTTAAAGGTAAAGGGCATGCCAGGTAAAGAACTTCATGACTTAAATTAATGAATATCTTTTTCGTTATTTCAACTGGAAGCTTCCAATTTATTTAATGATTGCGATTCATGAATTTATTTCTCGTTATTTTAACTGGAAGCTTTCGATTTATTCAATGATTTCGATTCATGAATTCATTTCTCGTTATTTTAACTGGAAGCTTTCGATTTATGCAATCGAAAGCTTCCAATTAAAATAACGAGAAAGATATTCATTAAATAAATTTATGAAGTTCTTTACCTTGATTTCAACACGCCTAATATTTCGCGAATCCCGTTCATTATGTCCAAACGATTTAAAAACAATAGCATGTGCAGCAATCCCTGGAACGAGTATTTTGACGACGTTATACCGACCGAAGCGCCACATTTCATCTGCTACGAATGACGAAATAATTCCTTGGGTTAAACTGCACTTTTACCCACATCATCATAAGACTCTAAAAGTGACTACTGAGTTCCACAGTTCATCGCTACACAGAACAAAGCGATCACATTAACTCACTTCATCTTAGGTCCCAACATGTCTTCTTTGTTCTTTATTTCCCACACTTTTCCCAACCTTCACTCACGTCTTTTATCGATGCATCCTTCCTTCATTCTGACGGTTTTTTCTGGCCATTTGCTAATGCTGCTCTCTCTCTCTCTCTGCTGCCTATCAGAGGCGTCAGTACAACCTTTGCTGGACTGTTTGGTGATGCCATCCAACAGATGCGTCAGGCTCAACTAGAGCGCATCAACTAACAGGGCATGTGATATGGCTGGGGCGCCATCTAGTGAAGGCATCTGGCAACCCCAGACTATACATAATAGAATAATAACTTCTATTCAGAATGTTGGGAATGTTGTACTCCAATCACGTGCAAAACGACATGGCTGTAGCTTTAAAAAAAAATTGAGATATAGCAAAAAGAAAAATGGAGGTTTTACATTGAAATCAATGGGAAAACACAATTTGTGTGATATTTACTCTCCCATACAAGTTAGAAGTGTAAATTTTTGCAAAGAATGTAGGGAATGAGGTTTCCTAATCATTTGCAAAACGCTATGGCTGTGGCTTTAATAGAAATTGAAATATATATCCAAACGAAAACGGAGTTTTTGCATTGAAATCAATGGGAAAACAGACTTTGTGCCATATTTTCTTTCCTATATGAATATCCAGTCATGTGCAAACCGGCATGGCTATAGCTCTATAAAAGAAATTAAGATATAGCAAAATGAACAATGAAGTTTTTACATTGAAATCAATAGGAAAACATAGTTTGTGAATATTTTCTCTCCTATACAACATAAAACTTTAAATTTTTGCAAAAATGTAGGGAATGAGGTACTCCAATCATATGTAAAACTGCATGGCTGTACCTTTAAAAGAAATTGAGATATCGCAAAAAGAAAAAAAGTTTTTCCATTGAAATCAATGGGAAAACACACTTTGTGCGATATTTTCTTTCCTATACATAATAGAATTATAACATTTATACAGAAGGTTGGGAATGTGGTACTCCAGTCATGTGCAAAACGGCATGGCTGTAGTTTTAATAGAAATTAATATATATCAAAAAGAAAAATGGAGTTTTTTCATTGAAATCAATGGGAAACACTTTGTGTGATATATTCTCTCCTATACAACATAAATTTGTAAATTTTTGAGAGAATGCAGGGAATAAGGTACTCTAATCATGTGCAAAACGGCATGGCTGTAGATTTATTACAAATTGAGATACAGCAAAAAGAAAAGTGGAGTTTTTACATTAAAATTAATGGGAAAACACACTTTTTGCGATATTTTCTCTTCTATAAAAGAAAACTGTTAATTTTTGCGAGAATATCGGGAATGAGGTACACTAATCATGTGCAAAATGGAATGGCTGTATCTTTAATAGAAATTGAGATATAGCAAAACGAAATATGAAGTTTTTCTCTGGAGATCAGTGGGATATCAAACTTTGTGTGATATCTTCTGTCCTATATCTAATAGAACTACAAATAATGAGCAGAATGTAAGGAATGTGATACTAAAATCATGTGAAAAACGGCATGACTTTAGCTTTAATAGAAATTGAGACATAGAAAAAAGAAAAAATAGAGTTTTTACATTGCAATCAATTAGAAAAAAACGTTGTGAGATATTTTCTCTCCAATACAACATAGAAATGTAAATTTTTGTGAGAATGTAGTGAATGAGGTACTCCAATCATGTGCAAAACCGCATGGCTGTAGCTTTAATTGAAATTCAGATTTTACATTTCAATCAGTAAGAAAAAAACACACACTATAAGTTACATTTTCTTTCCTAAACATAATAAAATCATAACTTTTATCCAGAATGTTGGGCATGTGGTACTCTAATCATGTGCAAAACGGCATGGCTGCAGCTTCAATAGAAGTTTAGATATAGCAATTATGACAAATGGAGTTTTTACATTGTAATTAACAGGAAAACACACTTTGCACGATACTTTCTCTCCAATACAACATAGACCTGTAAATTTTTGCGAGAATGTATAGAATGAGGAACTCCAATCATATGCAAAATGGCATGGCTGTAGCTTTAATAGAAATTGAGATATACCAAAAAGAAAAATGGATTTTATCATTTAAGTCAATGGGAAACACACTTTCTGTGATATTTTCTATCCAATTCAACTTAAAACTGTAAATTTTTGTGAGAATGTAGGGAATGAGGTACTCCAATCATGTTCAAAACAGCATGGCCATTGCTTTAATAGAAATTGGGATATATCAAAAAGAAAAATGGAGTTTTTAAATTTAAATCAATAGGAAAACACACTTTATGCGATATTATTTCTCCTATACAACATAGAACTGTAAATTTTTTAGCATGTAGGGAATAAGTTACTCCAATCATGTGCAAAACGACATGGCTGTAGCTTTAACAGAAGTTTTTAGATTGAAATCAAAGGGGAAACACACATTGAGCCACATTTTTTCTCCTGTACAACATTCAACTGTAAATGTAAGCAAAAATGTAGGGAATGAGGTACTCCAATCATGTGCAAAACAGCATGGCTGTAGTTTTTTCATTGAAATCAACCAGAAAACACACCTTGTGCTATATTTTCTCCCCTATGATAAATAGAACTGTAAATTTTTGCGATAATGTAAAGAATGGGGTACCATCATCATGTGCAAAAGGCATGGCTGTAGCTTTAATAGACATTGAGATATAGCAATAAGAGATATCAAGTTTTTCAATTGAAATGAATAGGAAAAAACACTTTGTGTGCTATTTTCTTTCCTATAGGTAATAGAACAACAACTTTTGGACAGAATGTAGGGAATGAAGTACTCCAAACATGTGCAAAATGGAATGGCAGTAGCTTTAATAGAAATTGAGATATAGCAGAAAGAAATAGGAGTTTTTACATTGAAATTAATAAGAAAACACACTATATATAATAAAATCATAAATTTTATCCAGAATGTTGAGAAGTTGGAATTGAGAATTTCAACATTGAGAATGTTCAAAATGGAAGGGCTGTAGCTTTAATTGAAATTGAGATTAAGCAAACAGAACAATGGAGTTTTTATACTGAAATCAATGGAAAAAAAACACTTTGTGCGATATTTTATCTCTTATACAACATAGAACTGTAAAGTTTTGAAGGAATGTAGTGAATGAGGTACTCCATACATGTGCAAAGCGGCATGGCTATAGCTTTAATAGAAATTGAGATATAGCTAGAAGAAAAATAGTTTTTCAATTGAAATAAATGGAAAAACACACTTTGTGCATTTTGTCTCTTGTTCATGATAGAAATGCAAATTTTTGCGAAATAGTAGGGAATGTGGTTCTCCAATAATGTGCAAAACAGCATGGCTGCAGCTTTATTAGAAATTCAGATATAGCAAAAAGAGTATTGGAGTTTTTTTACATTGAAATCAATGGAAAAACGCACTTTGTGTGACATTGTCTCTCCGATACAACATAGAACTCTAATTTTTTGTGAGAATGTTGGGATGAGGTACTCCAATCATGTGCAAAACGGCAAGGCTGCAGCTATAATATAGTGAAATATAGCGAGATATAGCGAGATATAGCGAAACAAATGAAGTTTTTCCATTGAAATCAATGGGAAAATCCACATAATGCATTTTGTCTCCTATACGTGATAGAACTGCAAATTTCGGCCAGAGTGTAGGGAATGTGTTACTTTAATCATGTGCAAAACGGCATGGGTGCAGCTTTAGTAGAAATCGAGATATAGCATAATGAATAAGGGAGATTTTACATTTAAATCAATGAGCAAACACAGTTTGAGTGATATTTTCTTTCCCATACATAATAGAATCATGACTTATATCCAGAATGTTGGGAATGTGGTACT
>JAAFCE010009058.1:1559639-1617354 GCA_013389805.1 Trigoniulus corallinus
CATAATAGAATCATGACTTATATCCAGAATGTTGGGAATGTGGTACTTTTAATGTTGCCACTTTTATTGTTATGTATGTTTTGGCTTTTGCCTTTTTATATGTATGTTTTGGCTTTTGCCTTTTTATATGTCTGTTTTGGCTTTTGCCTTTATTTATATGTCTGTTTTGGCTTTTGCCTTTTTATTGTTATTACTTTTATTGGCCTTTTGCCCTTTTTATTGCCATCATGGTGGGATGGCCATTTACACCCCCACCATGGTGATGTGTCTTTCTTGGCCCTAATGACCTTTGTAGTTGATGGGCCCTAAAGCAACAACAAAACAAACAAAAAAGACAAAGTAATTTATTTTGGTTAGGCCCAACATATCAAGGTCATAATGGAAGGGCCTACACAATTCTGCGATGTGGGACATCCCACAAGCCCTCAATCATTCGGTCACGTAGAAGAGGAAAGTAATTTGAACGTCATGCAACAACAGCGTGGAGTAAAATATTTAAAGCTGCCTATGTTCTGTTCACACAACCCCAAAATGTGGTTTGCGATCATCGAACACCGTTTCAAAGCGTAGAAGATAAAGTGACTCACAAAAGTTGTTCATGACGATTGATGCATTGCCCCCTGAAATTATTACTGAAGTTTGGGAACTGATACTAAGGCCCCCCCGTTACTGAAGCATATGAAGCTTTAACGATTGCTGTAACTTTACGTAGCTCCCCAATTCAAAAACAAGGGTTACAGCAACTCCTTCACCATCTGCAACTAGGGGACAGGAAGCCGACACAGCTATTGTGACATGTGTGACTGGTAGCACAGTTACATTCCCTGAGAATGTGCCTCTCCTTTGGGAATTATTCATCTCCAGATTACCATGACAAATTCAGGTAATTCTGGCCACCCCCAATAAGGCCACAACTTTGAAGGCCCTGGCCGAAATGGCCAATAAGATTGTGGAGGTACTGGAACCTCGAATCTATCAAATTAATGCCTTAACTACACCTGGTATCAATCCCAAACAAGACGTCAACCTGTCAAACGAGAAGAAACTACGTGGTCATCTAACAGAAACAGTGTCCGAATAAACAAAGCAAGTAGAATTACTAAGGAAGAAGATCTATGGACCAACCACACAGGCACACAAGGTCCAGATCTTCTTCCAGACGATATAGATGTTACACTTGTCAGCAGCACAGAAGACAAGGAACATCAACAACACTTATGCAAAGTATTCAAGTTTTTTCAGCAGTTTGGCCTTGTAATCAATGTCTCAAAGTGTGTGTTCGGTTTATCTTCCTTGGAATTTCTAGGACACACAGTGACATCTGATAGAATCCATTACAACAAACGTGGATAGCCTACAAAATTTTCCAAGACCAGAGTCCAACCAAGCATTATGCCATTTTCTTGGGTTAATCAACTTCTATCACCATTTTATACCTCACTGCACCGAAGTCCTACCGCCATTGCACATTATGATAGCCAGAAAATCTAGTAAAACAGCCAACATCCACTGGAACGAACAAACTATTTCCACCATTTAACATGCCAATGAAACACTATTCAAGGCTATATTGCTCCAACATCCAGACCCTTCAACGGACATAAAAATTGGATTATTCACCGACACGTTGGAACATTGCAGCAGGCACTGTACTTCAACAATTCAAAACTTACAAATGGCAACCACTAGGATTATTTTCAAAAAAATTTTAACCAGCAGAGGTAAAATACAGTGTCTCTGGAAGAGAACTCTTAGCTGTGTACCTCGCCATCAAACACTTGCATTATTTTCTCGAAAGTCGAAATTTCATTATATATACAGATTACCACCGATATTTAACACATTGCAGGACACAAAAATATAGTTGCTGACACATTATCCAGAAATTCTCTACATCATCTAAGCTCATCCACAGAAGTAATAAACCCTGAATTATTATAAGATGAACAATTATTAGATGATGAAAAACAAGTGCTATTATTGAACCAACAATCTCTCACAATAGCACTAGTTCCGATACCAGGAACAAACGTCAGTTTGTACTGCGACGTCTCATTGTCCAGGCCATGACCATTAGTTCCAGTAAACTTCAGACAACACATTTTTAACACTACATAATGCCTCACACCCAGGCATCACAGCTACACAAAAACTCGTCACAGAACGTTTTATATGGCTGTCAGCCAACGGAGACATCAAACTATGGACAAAAACCTGGGTGTTGTGTCAGAAGAACAAAATACAACGACACACGTATTCACCTTCAGCGAATTGCACCCCACCAACATCAAGGTTCAACAGAATTAACGTATAGTAGGACCATTACCTCCTACTAAAGGAAATCATTATGTTTTGACTTGTGTGGACCGATTTACTCGATGGCCTGAAGCAATCCCCATACCAACTTGCACAGCTTCCACAGAAGCTCGAACATTATTACAACACTGATTTTTGAGATATGGAATAGCATCGACAATCACCACAGACAGAGGATGGCAATTCGACTCACTCCTCTTCAATCAACTGTGCAAAATCCCAGGTACAAAACACATATGTACCACCTCATACCATCCAGCATCCAACGGCATGGTGGAGAGGTTCCACCGCCACCTTAAAACATCATTGAAAGCAACTGGGGACCCACAGCAATGGTGCATACAATGCTAATGCTACACTGTGTGGTCAAAGAGGACCTACAGGCATCACCAGCTGAACTCATATACAGTACAACACATAAACTGCCTGGAGATATCTTTGCCACTGACTGTAATACCTTGTCCAGGAGTGACTTCGTGAAAAATTTAAAGTACAATATGCGAGCACTATTGCAGCGACCTCCATGCACACCATCAGCACGACCAATGTTTTGAAACCTTAATTTTGACACAGTGACCCACATCTTTATCCAAGCTGGTGCCACACAACATCCACTTTCAGCTCCATACCAAGGTCCTACCAAAATTAATGACAAACACAAAAAGTATTACACACTTGACCTCATTGGTCACACAGATAATGTCTCCATAGATAGGATTAAACCAGCATTCCTGGCAGATTTTAGCCTCAACAAACCTGAGGACATAGAGACAACATCTACAAATACTACTAGTACATCATCACCTTTATTAGTCAATGCACCGGTCTCCCTTACAGACTCCACTAATGACACAATGACCACTCCTCATACCACCACACACAACAAACACTGCCCCTGACTTCAGGCATACTTAAACAATCATGCACCCGTGCCACACATGTACATTTTGATACCATTACTCCTCTTTCTTAATTTCTTGCAGGAGGTACTGTAGAGATAAGGTGTTGTAAAAACACCTACCTCCACTTATAATTACAGTATACTAATACTATACTAATACTTTGTACAGTATACTAATCCTACTAATACTTTGTAAACACCCCACAACTACACAAAAAAACATAAGATCAGCTGCTAATGCACAAAGATGTGCTTCAACAGCACTTGCTGTATGAATGCACATGGTTTTAAAATAATAAGAACACACAGAAACAATATACGTTTCTGTTAATACAATTTTTTAATTCAAAATTCAAATTTTAAAATAAAATGGAACATGCAACAAAAAATCCAAAAAAAATTTAAATATTCAAAAGGAAAAAGAAAACCAGAAGAGTTCCTCCATAATAATTCAAAAGAGAGGTCGCAAAATTTATCTGTTCCTGAACAAAATGCGAAAAGACACAAAACTTAATTATTAATTGACATTAATTCGTTCTAGCTGGATTATAAAAGTTATTCATTTATTGTTCATCCTGAAATGTTTCATCAGTTTTTGGAATAAATAATTCATTCATACAAGATTACTTCTCATATAGTTGGGAAACACAAATAATATTCAGTTATTCAGATGTTAAAATTTAGTCAACGATAAATCACAGTTTATTAGTGAAACACAACATCAAAAATTAGCTGCCTTTACCACACAGCCATGCCGTTTTGCACATGATTGGAGTACCACATTCCCAACATTCTAGATAAAAGTTATGATTCTATTATGTAGGAAAGAAAATATTCCACAAAGTCTGTTTTCCCATTGATTTGAAAAGAAAAACATCATATTTCTTTTAGCTACCTCTGAATTTCTATTAAAGCTACAGCCATGTAAATTTCCACATGATTGGAGTACCTCATTCCCTACATTCTGGCAAAAATTTACAGTTCAATGTTGTATAGAAGAGAAAATATCGCACAGACTGGGTTTTCCCATTGATTTTAATGTTAAAACTCCATATTTCGTTTTGCTATATCTCAATTTCTTTTAAAGCTACTGCCAATGCCGAGTTACAAATTATTGGAGTACCTCATTCCCGACATTCTTGCAGCAATTAACAGCTCTTAGTTGTATAGGAGAGAAACCATTGACTTCAATATAACCATTGACTTCAATATAACAACTTCATTTTTCTTTTTGCAATATCTTAATTTCTATTAAAGCTACAGCCATGGTATATTACACATAATTCAAGTACCACATTCCCTACATTATGGCCAATGTATATGAGAGAAATCGCACAGAGTGTGTTTTCCCTTTGATTTCAATGGAAAAACATCGATTTTCTTTCAGCTCTATCTCAATTTCTATTAAAGCTACAATTGGAGTACAACATTCCCTACATTCTCACAAAAATTTACAGTTATATTTTGTATAGGACAGAAAATGTGGCACAAAGTGTGTTTACCCATTTTTTTTAATGTAAACACTGCATTTTCAAAACTACAGCCATGCCATTTTGCACATGATTGGAGTACCACATTCCCTACATTCTGTCAAAAATGTACTGTTCTATCATGTATATGGGAGAAAACGCCGTTTTGCACATGATTAGAGTACCACATTCCCTACATTCTGGCAAAAATTTAAGGTTCTAATATGTATAGGAAAGAAAATATCCCATAAAGTGTGTTTCCTGTTGATTTCAATGAAAAAACTTCATTTTTATTTTTGCTATATCTAAATTTTTCTTAGAGCTACAGCCATTCCGTTTTGCACACGACTGGAGTACTACATTCCCCCCGTCCTGGTAAAAATTTATGGTTCTATTATTAAAAGAAAAGAAAATATCGCACAAAGTGTGTTTTCCTATTGATTTGATTTCTATTAAAGCTACAGCCATAGCATTTTGCACATAATTGGAGTACCACATTTCTTAGATTCTGGTTCAAATTAAAAGTTCTATCATTTATAGCATAGAAAACTCAGGAAGTGGTTTTTCCTATTGATTTCAATGGAACAACTGCATTTTTCTTCTTGCTACATCTCAATTTCTGTTAAAGCTTCAACCATGACAGTTAGCAAATGATTGGAGAACCACATTCCCTACATTCTGGCAAAAATTTAAAGTTCTATCATGTATAGAATAGAAAACCCACAAAGTGTATTTTACTATTGATATAAATGAAAAATTAGAGCTACAGCCACGTCGTTTTGTACACGAATGTAGTATGACATTCTCTGCATTCTATCCAAAATTTACCGTTCTATCATGTATAAGAGAGAAATCGCACAAAGTTTGTTTTCCTATTGTTTTTTTGTTTGTTTAGAGACATTTTACATCTGCAAAAACAGGTTCAGAACCCTTAGGATTGCTGGTGGGGAATTTGTTGGTTTTACAAAAGGTGTGTTAGGGCTTAGAAAAGGGAATTGGTGGGGAATTTAATGTCCAAATTATACAAAGGATAATTACATACACTGAAGTACCTTGTCTGAATAATTATTAGTTAGAGGCACTGTGCTGCTATCTATAGTGATTTAAGGGATATGGTAGATCTCATGTCCTGCAGTTAAGATTGCTTCATCTTTACTATTTGCATTACTGCTGTTTTCTTGAATGAATTAATTTGTAGTAATAAATCATCTATACTTCAGTTCAATAAGTTAAAGTAACTGTGTGTGCAGAAAATTGGATTTTGAAAATCACCTGCCTTAGTAACAGAGTTTCTTTGTCTGGAACAACGTCCTGGGACACGAATATTCAAACATGCAACTACTTCTGGTGAATCAATTTTTGCATTCCACAGGCGATAGATCCATAAAATCCGAATGTAGCTAATGTATTGCTCAAATGAAAGGGAATATCTCTCCCCAGATAAAGTTGTATAATTTAATTTTGATTCAGCTACTAGGGCTTTATTGTACATCTTTTTAATACTAGTATGTAGAGAAGGCTAAATGATGACAAACATACTAGGCAATTTGTTATAATTGGCTTCATCAAACTTTTAAATAATTTTACCTTTAGTAGGGGAGTCTGGGACATGCTTTAATATATTTGATGGCAATATATGCCCTCTGTGATTTAAGAAACAGTTGGTGAAGGTGTTCTCTAAAGGTCACCTTGGTATCCAAGGTGACAACCAGGTCCCTCACCAATAATCCTCTTGGTATCAATGATCCATCAGCTAATCTATAAGGATAGTTAATTGGCGACTTTATCCAGTAAAATGAAATCACTGATGTCTTTTGATAATTTACTACCAGCTAGTTTGCTGTTAGCCATCTCTCCAATGTCATCAAAGCATCTTGTAACACTCTCGGGGAATGCATATTTTCAATCTCCTTAGAAAACTTCTGATCATCTCCAAATGTTGAACAGAAGATGCCAGATGGGATACAGGTGTAAAGATCGTTTATATACACATTGATTTCTATGGAGAAACATCATTTTTTTCTTTTTGCTATATCTGAATTTCAGTTAAAGCTGCAGCCATGACATTTTGCACATGAATGGAGTTCCAAATTTCCTAAATTCACTCAAACATATACAGTTCTATGTTGTATAGGAGAGGAAATATCGCACAAAGTGTGTTTTTCCATTTATTTTAATGTGAAAACATTATTTTTCTTTCTGCTATATCTCAATATCTATTAAAGGTACAGCCATGCCGTTTTTCACATGAATCAGGTACCACATTCCATACATTATGCCCAAAATTAATAGTTGTACAATTTATAGGGGAGAAAGTGCACAAACTGTGTTCTCCAAATGATTTCAAAGAATAAAATTTCATTTTTCTCTTTCATTCATTTCTTTCCTATACATGATAGAATTGTAAATTTTGGCCAGAATGTAGGGAATGTGGTACTCCAATCATGTTCAAAATGGCATGGCAGCAGCTTTAATACAAATTGAGATATGGCAAAAAGGGAAATGACATTTTTCATTAAAATCAATAGGAAACCACACGTTGTGCAATACTTTGTCTCCTATACATAACGGAACCATAAATTTTTGCAGAATTTTGGGAATGTGGAACTCCAACCCTTGGAAAAATGGTATGGCTTTAGCTTAAATAGAAATTTAGATAAACCAGGAAGTCAATTGAAGATTTTCCATTGAAATCAATGGGCAAACACACTTTGTGCATTTTGTGGTTCTCCAAACATGTGCAAAATGGCATGGCTGTAACTTTAATAGAAATTGAGATGTAACAAACCAATAAAAATGAAATCTTTCCATTAAAATCAATCGGAAATCATGATTTGTGCAAAATTCTCTTTCCTATAAATAATAGATCTATAAATTTTTGCCAGTGTTGGGTATCTGGCACTCCAATCATGTGCAAAACGGCATGGATGTAGCTTTAATAGAAATTGAGATACTCCAATGAGGTGCAAATCGGCATTGCTGTAGCTTTAATGGAAACTGAGCTATAGGAAAAAAAACCGAGTTTTTACATTGAACCCAATGGGAAAACACACTTTGTGCAATACTTTCTCTAATATACAACATAGAACTGTAAATCTTCGTGAGAATGTAGGGAATGTGGTACTCTAATCACTTGTAAAATGGCATTAATAGAAATGGCTTTAATAGAAATTGAGATATTACAAAAAGAAAAATGAAGTTTTTTTAATGAAATCAATGGGAAAACACACTTTGTACGCTTTCTCTCCCATACATGATTGAACATTGTATTTTGTACAGAATGCAGGGAATGTGGTACTCCAGTCATGTGCAAATCGGCATGGCTGTAGCTTTAATAGAAATTAAGCTATAGCAGAAGGAAAAATGAAGTATTTTCATTGAAATCAATGGGCAAACACACATTGTGCGTTTTCTCTCCTCTACATGATACAACTCTAAATTTTGGCCAGAATGTATGGAATATGGTACTCCAATCATGTGGAATACAGCATGGGTGTAGCTCTAATAGAAATTGAGATATATTAAAAAGGAAAATGGAGTTTTTGCATTAATATCAATAGGGAAACATGCTTTGTGCGATATTTTCTCTCCTATAAAAGATAGAACTACAATAAATTTCCAGAATATAGGGAATGCGGTACTCCAAACATGTGGAAAATGGATTGGCTGTAGCTTTCATAGAAATTCACATATAGCAAAATAAAAATAAATTTCTTTTATTTAAATGAATTAGAAAACACACTTTGTGCATTCCTTCTCCTATACATGATAAAACTGTAAATTTTGGACAGAATTTTTTGTTTGTTTGTTGGAGTTTAAGGTCCCATCAACTACAAGGTCATTAGAGACCTGTCGACTGTATAGTTCTAATGCATATACTGCCCACACACTACACTACTGTGACGATTATTGCGTATTAGCAGTGTCCAGCTTTCCCAAGCGACCACCCATGTCAGTACTAACTGGGCTTGTATTGCTTAACTTCAGTGATCAGATGAGAACTGGAGTGTCCAACGCAACTCATCAAGTGCAAAACAGCATGGCTGTAGCGGTAATAGAAATAGGAATACAGCAAAAAAAAAAAGTTTTCCAATTGCAATCAGTAGTAAACCACACTTTATGCAAAAGTACACTTTATCCTAAACAGCATAGAACCACAAATTTTTGCCAGGATGTAGGGAATGTTGTACTCCAATCATGTGCAAAACGGCATGGCTGAAGCTTTAATAAAAGTTGTGATATAGCATAAAGAAAAATGGTGATTTTACGTTAAAATCAACGAAAAAAACACTATTTGTGCGATATTTTCTCTGCTTTACAACATAGAACTGTAAATTTTTGCAAAAAAAAATTAGGGAATGAGATACTCCAATCATTTGATAACCGGCATGGCTGTAGCTTTAATAGAAATTGAGATACAGCAAAAAGAAAAATTGAAATCAATCATTAAACACACTTTGTGTGATATTTTCTATCCTTTACAACATAGAACTCTTAATTTTCGTGAGAGTGTAGGGAAATAGGTACTCCAATCATGTGCAAAACGGCATGGCTGAAGCTTTAATAGAAATTGAGATATAGCAAAAAGAAATATGTTTTTCCTTTGAAATGAATGGAAAAACAATTTGTGCTATATTTTCCTTCCTATACATAACAGAACCACAGATTTTGGACAGAAAGTAGAGAATGTGGTACTCCAATCATGTTCAAATTGGCATGCCTGTAGCTTTAATAGAAATTGAGATAAAGCAAAAAGAAAAATGGAGTTTTTCCATTAAAATCAATGGGAATACACACTTTGTATGATATTTTCTCTTTCATAAAACATACAACTGTAAATTATTGGGAGAATGTAGGGATTGAGGTAATCCAATTAGGTGTAATTCGTCATGGCTGTAGCTTTAATAGAAATTCAGATGTAGCAAAAAGAAAAATTGTTTTAAATTGAAATCAATAGGAAAACACACTTTGTGTGATATTTTAGTTCAAATACAACATTGAACTGTAAATTATTGCGACAACGTGGGGAATGAGGTACTCCAATTATGTGCAAAACGGCATGGCTGTAGCTTTAATAGAAATTGAGGTATAGCAAAAGGAAAAATGGAGTTTTTACATTGAATTCAATGGAAAAACGCACTTTGTGCAATATTTTTATTCCTATACATAATGGAATCATAACTTTTCTTTAGAATGTTGGGAAAGTGGTACTCCAATCATATGCAAAATGGCATGGCTGTAGCTTTAATAGAAATTGAGATATAGAAAAATGCAGTTTTTAAATTGAAATCAATGGGAAAACACTGTGCAATATTTTCTCTCCTATACAACATAGAACTAAAAATGTTTGTGTGAACGTACGAAATGAGGTACTCAAATCATGTGCAAAACAGAATGGTTGTAGCTTTAATAGAAATTTGATATATAGCAAAAAGAAAAAATGGATTTTTTTACATTGAAATCAATGGGAAAACACACTTTGTGCAATATTTTCTTCCCTATACCCACATAGAACTGTAAATTTTTGTGAGAATGTAGGGAATGAGATACTCCTATCATGATTACAACTTTACGGCTGTAGCTTTATTAGAAATTAAGATATAGCAAAAAGAAAAAAGGACTTTTTACATTGAAATCAATGTAAAAACACTCTTTCTGGGATATTTTCTCTCCTATGTAACATAGAACTGTAAGTTTTTGAGAGAATGTAGGGAATGTTGTACTCCAATCATGTGGAAAATGTCGTTGCTGTAGCTTTAATAGAAATGGAGATATAGCAAAAAGAAAAATGACGTTTTTTTCTTTAAAATCAATAGGAAAACACACTTTGTGCAATATTTTATTTCCTATTCACCACAGAATCATAACTTTAACTTAGAATGTTGAGAATGTGGTACCATAATCATGTGCAAAACGGCATTGCTAGAGCTTTCATAGAAATTGAGATATAGCAAAAGGAAAAATGGCATTTTTTCATTCAAATGAATGGGATAACACTGTATGTGCGATATTTTCTTTCCTATACATAATAGAATCCTAACTTTTATCCAGAATGTTGGGAATGTGGCACTACAATGTGGCACTACACACTGTAGCTTGAATAGAAATTGAGATATAACAAAAAGAAAAACGACGTTTTTACATTGAAATCAATATGAAGACGCACTTTGTGAGATATGTTCTCTCCTATACAACAGAGAACTGCCAATTTTTGCGAGAATGTAGGGAATGAGGTACTCCAATCATGTGCAAAACGGCATGGCTGTAGCTTTAATAGAAATTGAGAATACCAAAAAATGCAGTTTTTACATTGAAGTGAAAGGGAAACATACTTTGTGCGATATTTTCTCTACTAAACAACATAGAACTAAATTTTTCAAGAATGTAGGGAATGAGGTACTTCAATCATGTGCAAAATGGCATGGCTGTAGCTTTACTAGAAATTGAGATATAGCAGAAAAAAATTGAGTTTTTACATTGAAATCTGTGGGAAAAAACTGTTTGTGCAATGTTTTCTCTCCTATATAACATAGAACTCTAAAGTTTTGTGAGAATTAAGCCAATGGGGTACTCCAATCATGTGCAAAACGGCATGGCTGTAGTATTAATAGAAATTGAGATATTAAAAAAAAAAAAAATAGAATTTTTACATTGAAATTAATGGGAAAACCTACTTTGTGCAATATTTTCTCTCCTATACAATATAGAACTGCAAATTTATCGAGAATATAGGTAATGAGGTACTCCAATTATTTGCAAAATGGCACGCCTGTAGCTTTAATAGCGATTGAGATATAGCAGCAAGAAAAATGGAGTTCTTACATTGAAATCAATGGTAAAAAACTTCGTTTGATATTTTCTCCTCTTTTCAACCTAGAACAGTAAATTTTTGCAAAAGTGAAGGGAATTAGGTACTCCAATCATAAGGAAAATGGCATGGCTGTAGCTTTAATAGAAGTTGAGATATAACAAAAAAGAAAAATGGAGTTTTTACATTGAAATCAATAGGAAAACACACTTTGTGCGATATTTTCTCTCCTATACATCATAGAACTATAAATTTTTCCCAGAGTGTAAGGAATATGGTACTCCAATCATGTGCAAAACGGCATGGCTGAACCTGTCATAGCAATTGAGATATAGCAAAAAGAAAAATAGAGCTTTTCCATTGAAATCAATGGGAAAACACACGTTGTTCGTTTTCTCTCCTACACATGATAGAAATTTAAATTTTTGGCAGAAGGGAGCGAATGTGGTACTCCCATCCTATGCAAAACAGCATGGCAGTTGCTTTACTAGAAATTGAGAAGCAGCAGAGTGAAAATGGAGTTTTTTCAATTAAATTAATTGGAAAACACACCTTGCACAATATCTTCTCTCCTATAAGTTATAGATCTGAAAATTTTTGCCAGAATGTAGGGAATGTTATACTTCAATGATGTGCCAAATGGCATGGCAGTAGCTTTAATAGAAATTGAGATATAGCAAAAAGAAAAATGGAGTTTTGAAATTTCAATCAATGGAAAACACACTTTGTGCAATATATTCTCTCCTATGCATTGCAGCACTGTAAATTTTTGCCAGAATGTAGGGAATGTAATACACAAATCATGTTCAAAATGGCATGGCTGTACCTTTAATAGAAATTCAGATATGGCTTTGTGCAATATTTTCTTGCCTATGCATCATAGAACAGTAAGTTTTTGGAAGAATGTAAGGAATATGGTGCTCCAATGATGCAAAAAACATCATGGCAGTAGCTTTAATAGAAATTGAGATATAGCAAAAAGAGAAATGAAATATTCAATAGGTGAATTCACTTTGTGCGATATTTTCTCTACTATACGTCATAGAACTGTAAATTTTTGCAGAATGTAGGGAATGTGGTACTCCAATCTTGTGCAAAATGGCATGGCATTATCTTTAATAGAAATTGAGATATTTCAAAAAGAAAAATGAAGCTTTTCCATTGAAATTAATTTGAAAACACATTTTGCACAATAGGGACACTTCAGTGGGTCCTACATTAAGACAGTCAACATGAGTTCTACGTGTACAAAGGATACATTTTATTGTAGAGGAATGGGAGTAAACCTCTATGACAATTTGGTGTATGGCAATTTGGCATAGTCAGTTTGGCATACGACAATTTGGCGTACATACACATTCGGCATATGACAATTTGGCATATGGAAAATTTAGCATATGACAATTTGGCGTACATACAAATTTGGCATACGACAATTTGGCATACATACAGATCTCTTGGGTGCACACATTTGCTCAAAATTGCAACTGTCATAACCAGTGGCAGATCCAGGATTTTCTTCTTGGGGGGGGGGCGGGCAAAAACAGGGCGGGGGGGGGTTAGCTAAACCACACATATTATGCAAATATAAGTTTATGTGGGCATGGGAGGGGTTGCAACCCCAAAAACCCCATCCTAGATCCATGCATGGGCATAACAGTCATTGCAATGGTCCTATATAACACAGTTGGGTTTGTTTGTGTTTTAGGGCCCATCGACTTCAAAGGTCATTAGGGCCCTATAACAGTTATGGTAGGCATTCATTGTTCTATTACTTTGCAATGAATTGTTGTAATGACTGTTGAAATATGTTGTTATGACCGTTGAAATTTTGAACAAATTTGGGCACCCAAGAGATCGGTATGGACGCCAAATTTGTATGTATGCCAAATTGTCGTACGCCAAATTTTATATGCGCCAAATTTTCATACACCAAATTTGTATGTACGCCAAATTGTCGTATGCCAAATTGCCATACGCCAAATTGTCATGCGCCAAATTGACGTAGACCCATCAAACAGATAACATTGGCAGTGTTACAGTGATAACATTGTCTGGTGTATCCTTCATTTTATGTCCTTCTGCCTGGTGATCACAGTTGTCTCCAACACAAAAGGGCATATTTGACATTTATGTTTGTTGCATTTTTTGCAGCCCTCATTTATAGTCTTTGTGACTTTGGCTTTGACTGAAATATCTCGGAGTTTGAAATAGGCTTTGGAATTTGGGATCTGATGTGAATATGTTATGATGTTTCCGGATTATTGCAGCAAACTTTCCTGCCAGGTGGTTGAAGGTTGTACTTAATGTAAGGCTGTCAGTTTCTTTTGTCTGCTTGTTATACATCAACATTCATTGTAGGTTAAGAGCCTGTCCCTCAATCTGTCTCAGAAATGTTCTTGGGTATCCACATTTTTCAAAGTCCCCTAGAAGTAGTCAGCATTTAACGTTAAAGTCCCTATCGTCTGAGCATATTCTTTGGAGTCTATTAACCTGGCACATGGGGATTCCATTTTTGCAGCCCCTTGGGTGGAAACTATTGTAGTTGAGATATTGTCAAGTGTCAGTTGGTTTTTGGAATTGGCTTCTCATGAAATGTCCATCTTTAAAAGAAACTGTTACATCAAGAAAGTCGATTAAAGTGGTGGAAATTGTAGCAGTAAACTGAATGGAACTGTTGATTGAGTTTGTAAAGTCAATGAATTCATTCAATTCCTTCATTGAATGTGGCCAAATGCTAAATATATTGTCAAGGTATCTTACCCACATTAAGGGAGATTTTGGTGCCCTTTCTAATATTATCTTTTCTATGTAACACATAAATATGTTAGCATATGATGGGGCCATTTTGGTTCGCATCGCTGTGCCTTGCTCTTGTAGGTAGAAGACCCCATTGAATTCAAATGCATTATTAGTCAGAACTATATCAATCAGAGAGCAGAGTGTTTCAACGTCTGGAAATGTTTGATTTACTGCATTTAAGGAGTCTTTACAGGACTGAATTCCATCCATGTGGGGGATATTTGTATACAGTGATGAAACATCAAGTGTGCATAAGATTATTTCATCTGGGAGGTTTGTTGTAGTCTGAAGAGTTTCCAATTTTTGAAGAAATTCAGTGGTATCTTGTAGAAATGATGGTAGGCATTTGGGGAGTGGTTTTAGGAAATGATCAACAAATGCTGAGAACAAATGCTGAATAACTGATTTGTCGGAGGATACTATTGGTCGACCTGGAGTTCCAGGCTGATGAATTTTTGGCAGGGTGTAAAATCGGCCAGGTGTGGGATTCTTTCATTATCATAGAAGCCTTTTAGGGTTTTGGTTATTTCAGCCTGTATCTTGTTGATTGGGTATGTATTGAGTTTCTTATAGAAGGTTCTATCTGACAGTTGCCTGTTGATTTCCCTTATATTGTTGGCTCGGTTTTGAATGACTAGAGCCCCACCCTTGTCTGCCTTTTTAATAATGATATCTGGATTATTTCTGATTTCTTGGAGGGCCTTGTATTCTGATTTTGAAATATTTTTGGGTTTGTTCCTATCCCAGTCTTCAATTGCTTTTTGGAAATCCCTAAATATGGCTTCTTGGTATACATTAAGTGCCTCAGATTGGATGTTTGGTGTCCAACTTGATGGTGGTCTTAACGTATTTTCCTGACTAAATTTAGGGGGGAGTGTTCCATAAAAAAGTACTTGAGCTTAATCCTCCTCATTAATTCATCTAGATCTGAGAATACCTCAAATTTATTTACCATTGTGTTAGTTGGAAAAAATGTTAGCCCTCTGCCTAGCACATCCTGTTGGCAATTTGTAAGTGGGATACTGGAAAGGTTAACTATCGTTTTGGGCCTATTGTCTACATCTTTGGAAGTCAACTCTGTTGGGGGATTAACTATACCCTGGATGAAAGATTGAAAAGCATGATCTAGATTTTGGTTACCTGGAATTTTGTGGATTTTGACTGACATAGCTTGGAGGTATTTTTCCACAGAAAATTTGATAAGGTCTTCTTTATGGATATTGTTTCCTTTGTTGTGAAGGATACTATGGAAGAGTTGGATTTCATCTAGGCTCACTAATGCAGTTTTTATGGCTAACTGGAGATATTTGAGGGAGACTGCATTGCTGATATCTGTGGAAATCTGAACTATACTATTGTTGGTAGTCCCAAAAGGAGGGGGGATGCTAATTGAAAGCCTTTGGGGGATAATTTTATTTGCCTGGCATCTCTTCAAAAATTGGAAGTGTGTCCAATATGAGGAAATCTTCTTCAGATGTCTACGACACGGGGAGGAGATTCGGAAATCTACTTCATTTTCTAGTCAATTATTTTTGTTGAATTTATCCACATCATATGAGCCCCTTGAGATTATTGGGCGGTTTTCCCTGGCCTCAAATGGTGTGGTGGGACGGTTAGGGTTAGGGTTGCGAAGTGGATTATTGAATGACATTTTCTGTAGTGACTTCAAGTTGGATCTTACTACTGGGATTAATGGATGTTCCATTTGAGATAGAAGATCATCAGGTGTTTCTTCAATCACACCTTCCCTAGGGGACTCTTTTGAAATCAGGCTTACATCAATATGATTAACCCCATTCCTCTGAAATGATTTCTTTCTATCGACAGGCTTTTTACCTTCTATTCTAACTGGTTAGGATTTTTCTCTATCACATTGGTACAGTGAAACCTCTCTATGGGTACACCCCTCTAAAGGGTACACCCCTCATATCGGTACGGATTCTTCAGGCACTGAATTTTTGCCCATAGGCTGAATGTTATTACTACCCCTCTAAACGGTACATCTCTTTAATGGGTACACCCCCCTTTTGGTACACCTAATACAGGTCACCATTTTCAGAACTCGACCTTTCTAATGGGTACAGGAGGTGGTAACTGATGCATCAGCAATGCTTTCAAGAAATCACATGAACAATGAGATGGCGGGATAAGGGTATGATGATGATGTTCTTAATATTTCTAAAATGAAATTACTTCTTTAATTGAAAACTATACAATTTTGTATTTGTTCAGCTTCATTTTTGGGTACTGTCAATAACTACCCTATTGCAGTCCACCATATTCAATTGCAATATCTTCTGTGGGGGCCGCCATGTTGCACTATGTGAAGAATCCTACTTGAAAAGGTGTAGCGTTTGTAGCACTACAACTGCACTATGAAGTTTTGGCTACAGTTTTAAAAGAATTCAATCCCTATGCTACAAAGTTGCTACGTAGCTTTTTTGAACAGCAATTTTCATATTCTTCCCTACATAGTGTGATACGTAGCATAAAAGATTATGTGGACAGTATTGTCTTGGTCTCTCCAATTTGACAATTTTGATTTAAGCTACTGTCATTTCTAAGGACTACTATAATGCTAAACGTTAAAATTCTTGCCATCAGTTGAGGCTAAATTTAAAAACAATTGTGTGAACAGCCATGCCACGAAAGTCTATTTTATTAGAAAATAAAGTAAAAGCCATCAATGCTCATGAAAATGAAAAAAGTTTTCATGAAATTGAACGTAAATTAGGATTAAGCCATGGTGTAGTGCAGCATGCAGTGCAAAAGAAGGATGAAATTCTGCAAATGTGGAGTTCATTTACAAATTCCCAACAACGCCAAAAGAGAAAGCTGACTTATGAAGGCATTGATCTCTCAACGTTTAAATGGTTTTGCAGGATAACAGGGAAAGGCATACCAATTAGTGGCCCATTAATTCAAGCTAAAGCAAAAGAATTTCCCTCATCTTTGGGAAATGAAGATTTTACTGCTAGCAATGGTTGGCTTCACTGATTCAGGACAAGGCACAATATTGTTTTGAAGACCTTATCAGGTGAGTCAGCTGATGTGAATATGAAAGTCACTGATGACAGGAAAAAGGCTGCCTGAACTTCTCAGTGGGTATGATATTAAAGATGTTTTCAATGCAGATGAAACTGGACTATTTTTCAGTGCCTTGCCTGATCGGTCACTTGTACTGAAAGGGGCTGATTGCAAAGGTGGCAAGATGGCAAAGGACCGCCTGACAGTACTTCTTTGCAGTAGTGCTACAGGTGAAAAACTGAAGCCTGTGGTAATATGGAAGTAAGAAAAGCCAAGATGTTTCAAGGGGCTTTTCATACAGTCTCTTGGTGTCCATTGGAAAAGTAATGCCAAGGCATGGATGACTGCAGAAATTTTTGTAAAACGGCTAAAGGATGTGAATTCTAAAATGAAGCTAAAGAAGTGATGCATTTTACTTTTACTTGACAATGCAACAAGCCATCCACAACAAGTTGAATTGTCCAACGTCAAGCTGGTTTTCCTACCAGCAAACATATCCTCTGTACTCCAGCCACTTGACCAAGGAGTCAATCGGGTTTTCAAGCAAGAGTATAGCAAGCTTTTGCTGCAGTACCTTCTTGCAAAAATGGATAATGCATCAAAAGCATTTGATCTAATAAAATCGGTCACAGTACTCCATGGTGTGAAGTGGTGCAAGGAAGCATGGGACTGTGTTACAGGGAATACAATAATAAACTGTTTTCAGCATTGTGGTATTGGAGAGGCAATTGGAATACCTGAAGATGCATCCCCTCTTCATGAAGTAATGACATTATCTCATGAAATTGGAATTTCAGAAGTTGAATTTGAAGAAGTTTGCTGTCATGAAGATGAAAATTGCTATGCAGAAGATGATCTATTCAAAGATGAAGAGGAGGATGATAATGATGCTGACCCAGAAATTGAGGAGGAACATCTTAGTGGGCAACAGGTTCTTGCTCTTTTGGACCAAATTGATCACTTCTCTATGAAGTTTTTCAATATAGCTTATGGAACAAGAAAAACGTTGCAGAGGAATTAATAAGAAGGCAGCTTGCTTCTCGACAAACTACCCTTTACTCATTTGTTTGCAGTAATCAAATTTATGAAAATGTACGTCAGTAATTCTCTGAAATATTACTTCTGCAACATTTATGTATACAGTGCAATGTATTTTTCAGTTAAAAAACGTACATAAACATATATGTACTGTATATACTGTATGCTAGCTATATAACAAGCTACTATACAGCATTACAGTAGTAAAGCGTGCTAAACCCCTCTTATGGGTAAACATTTGCTGGGTCCCACAGGTGTACCAATTAGAGAGGTTTCACTGTATTAGGTTTCACCTCCTTTTCTGTTCTAGAGTGAATGTCTATTTGGTTATTTGAGCTAGAATTTGCTACAATGTCTGCATAAGTGGGTTTTAAGTGTGATTCACTTTTTTTTAAGTTAATTGTAATGTTACCAATTTCTCTGCATAGTTCATTTAACTTCTTCCCTTCTTGGTCTAGAAGTAGTTGCTTACATCTATTGAAGTCATTTGCAACCCCAAGCTATTTTGAAAGGATTTCAAAGTCCTGGGCTTCATCAATTTTATCTGATAATTTAAAATTCTGGGATCCAACATATTTAATGTAGTAATCCATAACATGTTGTAGTCCATTTCTCGAGTACTGCATGCCATCTCCAGCAAGAAAATTTCTTGCATATGTATGGAACTCATTATGAGGAATAAACTGCAGGCTGGGGTGTTGGCAGCAATAGCTCCTGATAATGTCATTCAATGATCTAACTTTAAAATTTATGTCTCTGATGAAATTACTCTGTTCTCTATTGTTAAAGTAGTTGAAAGATATTGGGGCAATTTCAGATATACTAACATTTATCTCTGGCCAGATCTGAAGTATTTTCTCCACAGTAGTCCTGAACTGTTCAAAAGAGTCTCTGACACCCCTCTCAAGGATATCATCTATCCCCAAGTGTAGAATCAGAAGCACGATTGACAGTGGAAGTTAAAATATAAGTCTAAAATGTCTCGAAAGAATTGGGTCCATCTTTGAAAAAGGATAGGTTGGTCAATACCATAAAAGTCATGACATTAGCTAGGAGCATAGTTTAAGCACCAAACACCAAATATGGCAACACTACCTGGCTTCACAGGCATCCTAATGCTAGTCTTGCAGTACGTAAAGACAAAGAAAACAAGAAGGGCAGCAAGACCAGTATATACAAAGAATACTACTGACCAAGGACTGAAGAACACAAAAATTCACTTAACTTCAGTATCCTGAGTTGTGGTCCAACCTTCCTCCTGTGTGGCCTTCTGGTGAAAGTGTTCCTTCTTGATGGCTACTGTTGACATGCCACTCTTCCTGTGGATTGGAGCACTGAAAACAATGACAGAACAACTGTTAGCAAACACAAGAAAAGAAAATTAAAAACAAATTCAAAATTATAGTATCAAAATTCAAATTTACTTCAAAATCTAAAACAAATACTTATTTTTTTTTGGGTGGTAAGGAACCCCACACAGAATCACACAGAGAATTCCACAGGGAACATACAGAGAATCCCACAGGGAACCCACAGAGAATCCCACACCTGGCCGATTTTACACCCTGCCAAAAATGCATCAGCCTGGTAATCCAGGTCGCCCAATAGTATCCTCCAAAAACTTGGTTACTGAGAATATCTCAGCATTTGTTGATCATTTCCTAAAACCACTCCCCAAATGCCTACCATCATTCCTACAAGATACCACTGAATTTCTTCAAAAATTTGAAACTCTTCAGACTACAACAAACCTCCCAGATGAAATAATCTTATGCACACTTGATGTTTCATCACTATATACAAATATCCCCCACATGGATAGAATTCAGTCCTGTAAAGACTCCTTAAATGCAGTAAATCAAACATTTCCAGACGTTGAAACGCTCTGCTCTCTGATTGATATAGTTCTGACTAATAATGCATTTGAATTCAATGGGGAATTCCACCTACAAGAGCAAGGCACAGTGATGTGAACCAAAATGGCCCCATCATATGCTAACATATTTATGTGTTACATAGAAAAGATAATATTAGAAAGGGCACCAAAAGCTCCCTTAATGTGGGTAAGATACCTTGACAATATATTTAGCATTTGGCCACATTCAATGAAGGAATTGAATGAATTCATTGACTTTACAAACTCAATCAACAGTTCAATTCAGTTTACTGCTACAATTTCCACCACTTCAATCGACTTTCTTGATGTAACAGTTTCTTTTAAAGATGGACATTTCATGACAAGCCTATTCCAAAAACCAACTGACACTCAAAAATATCTCAACTACAAAAGTTTCCACCCAAGGGGCTGCAAAAATGGAATCCCCATGGGCTAAGTTAAAAGACTCGGAAGGATATGCTCAAATGATAGGGAATATAACATTAAATGCCAACAACTTTTAGGGGACTTTGAAAACTGTGGATACCCAAGAACATTTCTGAGGCAGATTGAGGGACAGGCTCTTAACCTACAATGAACGTTGACGTATAACATGCAGACAAAAGAAACTGACAGACTTACATTAAGTAGAACCTTCAACCACCTGGCAGGAACGTTTGCTGCAATAATCCAGGAACATCATAACATACTCACATCAGATCCCAATTTCCAAAGCTTATTTCAAACACCATTCAGTGTAACATAATAAAAGAATAGGAACCTCCGAGATATTTTAGTCAAGGCCAAAGTCACAAAGACTATAAATGAGGGCTGCAAAAAATGCAACAAACATAAATGTCAAATATGCCCTTTTGTGTTGGAAACAACTGTGATCACCAGGTAGAAGGACATAAAATGGAGGATACACCAGACAATTGACTGTAACACTGCCAATGTTATCTATTTGATACGCTGTCAGAAATGCAACAAATACTATATAGGGGAAACAGGATGAAATGTAAAAGTCAGAATCAGGGAAAATATGTAGAATATCAGGAAGAAGACAGACGCTAAAATAGGAATACATTACAATGAAATGGACCATAACTTGATGGAGTTTGAAGTTACATATCTTATGACAGGCTTTAGGACAGAGATTGAAAGAAAATGAAAAGAATCCCAAATCATTAAGGAATTTAACAGCTTGTCACCAAATGCCATTAACATTGACAAAGGGATGATGCCAATCATCTTTGAACTACCGTAAAGTGAACAGTTCAATATTTGAAGAATTTAAAGTTTAAAAAAAATACCAAAAATTGTTAAATATTTTTCAGCAAAATTCTTGAAAAACCTTAAAAAGAAATATTAAATAAACAAAAATATGCAAATTTAACTATTTTTAATATTTATTGTTCTAGCCTACTAATTATTTTCTCCTCACACTGACAATTTGACCCCTGAGTTATTATATTTCAGGTAAAAAAGCTAAAGCATTTCCAGAGACAATAGCATAACTGCTGTAAGTTAAAGAACAGCACTTTATCGAAGTAAAACTAACCTTAAAGAAGCAAGGTCCTCTTGCAAAACGTCAGTCCCTTACCACCCAAAAAGATAAGTATTTGTTTTTGATTTTGAAGTGAATTTGAATTTTGATACTATAATTTTGAATTTGTTTATAATTTTCTTTCAGGTGTTTGCTAACAGTTGTTCTGTCATTGTTTTCAGTGCTCCAAACCAATGGAAGCATGGCACGTGAACAGTAGCCATCAAGAAAAAACCCTTTCACCAAAGGCCACACAGGAGGAAGGTTGGACCGCAACTCAGGATACTGAAGTTAAGTGAATTTTTGTGTTCTGCAGTCCATGGTCAGCAGTATTCTTTGTATATACTGGTCTTGCTGCCCTTCTTGTTTTCTTTGCAGCTTTGATAGAAATTGAGATATAGCAAAAAGAAATATAAAGGTTTAAAATTGAAATCAATGGAAAAACACAGTGTGCGATATTTTCTCTTTTACACAATATAGAACTGTATATTTTTACGAGCATGTAGAGAATGGAGTTTTTACCAAATAGAAAAATGGAGTTTTTACATTGATATCAATAAGAAAACACACATTTTGCGATATATTTTATCTATACAATGTAGAACTGTTAATTTCACTGAGAATGCAAGGAATGAGGTACAACAATCATGTGCCAAACAGCATGACTATACCTTTAATAGAAATCGTGATATAGCAAAAAGAAAAATAGAGTTTTTACATTAAAATAAATGGTAAAACACACTTTGTTTGATATTTTAGGGAGAATATATAGAATGAGGTACTCCAATCAAATGCAAAATGGCACAGCAGTAGCTTTTATAGAACTTGAGATACAACAAAAAGATAGATGAAGTTTTTGCATTGAAATCAATAGAAAAACATACTTTGTGCGATATTTTCTTTCCTATACTTAACAGAATCATAAGTTTTATCCAGAATGTTGGGAGTGTGGTACTCTAATCATGGGTAAAACGACATGGCTGTAGCTTTAATAGAAATTGAGATATGGCAAAAAGAAAAATAGGGCTTTTACATTGAAATCAATGGGAAAACACTATGTGCAATACTTTCTCTTCTATACAACATATAATTGTAAATTTTTGTGAGAATGTAGGGAATGAGGTACTCCAATAATGTGCAAAACGGCATTGCTGCAGCTTTAACAGAAATTGAGATATAGCAGAAGGAATAATAAAGATTTTCTATTTATATCAATGGGGAATCACACATTGTGCTATCTTTTCTCTCTTATATGACATAGAACTAAATTTTTGTGAGAATGTAGCGAATCAGGTACTCCAATCATGTGAATAACGTCGTGGCTGTAGCTTTAATAGAAATTGAGATATAGCAAAAAGAATAATGGAGTTTTGACATTCAAAACAATGGTAAAACACACTTTATGCAATATTTTCTCTCCTATACAAAATAGAACTGTAAATTTCCATCAGAATGTAGGGAATCAGGTACTCCAATCATGTCCAAAGAGGCATGGCTGTAGCTTGAAAAGAAAACGAGATTTAGCAAAAAGAAAAAAGGAATATTAACATTGAAATCCACTGGAAAACACACTTAACGCGATATTTTCTCTCCTATATAACATAGAATTGCAAATTATTGCAAGAATGTAGGGCATGAGGTACCTCAATCATGTGTAATTAAAGCCACAGCCATGCCGTTTTGCACATGATTGGAGTACCACATTCCCAACATTCTGAATAAAAGTTATGATTCTATGATGTATAGGAAAGAAAATATTGAACAAAGTGTGTTTTCCTAGTGATTTCAATGTAAAAACTCAATTTTTCTTTTTGCTATATCTTAATTTCTATTAAAGCTGCAGCCATGTCGTTTTGCACATGATTGGGTTACATTATTCCCTACATACTTGAAAAAAATTACAGTTTGATGTTTTATAGGAAAGCAAACATCACCCAAAGTGTGTTTTCCCATTGATTTCAATGTAAAAACTCCATTTCTCTTTTTGCTATATCTCAATTTTGAGTAAAGCTACATGATTGGAGTGCCTCATTTCCTACATTCTCGCAAAAATTTACACTTCTATGTTGTATAGGAGAGAAAATATTACACAAATTGGGGTTTTCTATTGATTTAAATGTAAAAATGATTTTTCCTTTTGCTTTATCTCAATTTCTATTAAAGCTATAGCCATGCCCTTTTGCACCTGATTTGAGTACCTCATTCCTTACATTCTTGCAAAAATTTACAGTTCTAAGTTGTATAGAAGAGAAAATATTGCACAAAGTATTTTTTTCCATTGATTTCAATTTAAAAACTCCATTTTCCCTTTGATTTCAATGTAAAAACTCCATCTGAATGATTGGAGTACCACATTCTCAACATTCTGGAAAAAAGTTATGATTCACGTGTGTTCACAAAGTGTGTTTTCCAATTGATTTAAATACAAAATCTCCACTTTTCTTATTGCTATATCTCAATTAATATTGAAGCTCCCGCCACACTGTTTTGTACTTGATTGGAGTACCTCATTCCCTGCATTCCTGCAAAAGAAGAGAAAATATTGCACAAAGTTTCTTTCCCATTGATTTATTTCAATGTAAAAACTTCATTTTCTTGCAATATTTCTTGCAATATCTCAATTTTATTTAAAGCTACATGCATGCCGTTTTGCACATCATTACAGTACCACATTCCCTACCTTCCTACCAAAATTGGTTGTTTTATTATGTATAGGAAGGAAAATATAGAACTGTAAATTTTTCGAGAATGTAGGGAGTGAGGTACTCCAATCATGTACAAAACGGCATTGCTGTAGCTTTAATAGAAATTAGATATGGCAAAAAAAAATTGGAGTTTTTACATTCAAATGAATGGGAAAACACACTTTGTGCAATATTTTCTCTCATATACAACATAGAACTGTAATTTTTAAAAGAATGTAGGGAAACATCGATTCCTTTAATAGAAATTGAGGTAGAGCAAAAAGACAAATGGTTTTAATATTGAAATTATTTTGAAAACACACTTTTGAAACACGCGATATTTTCTATCTTATATAATGTAGAACTGTACTTTTTTAATGAATGTGTGGAATGAGGTACTCCAATCATGTGCAAAACGGCATAACTGCAGCTTTAATAGAAATTGAGATATAGCAAAGGGAGAAATGATGTTTTTACATTGAAAGCAATGGCAAAATACAGTTTGTGTGATACTTTTATTCCTATACAAAATATAACTGTAAATCTTTGACAGAATATAGGGAATATTGTACTCCAATCATTTGCAAAATTTGATGGCTGTAGCTTTAAAAGAAATTGAGATACAGCAAAAAGAAAAATGAAGTTTTTCTATTAAAATCAATGGGAAAACACACTTTGTGTGATATTTTCTCTCCTATACATCACAGAACTGCAAATGTTGGCCAGAATGTCAGGAATGTGTTACTCCAATCATGTGCAAAACTCAATGGCTGTAGCTTTAATAGAAATTGACATATAGCAAAAAACAAAATGAAGCTTTTCCATTGAAATCAATGGGAAAACTCACTTTGTGCAATTTCTCTACTATACATGATAGAACAGTAAATTTTGGACAGAATGTAGGGAATGTCGACATCTAATCATGTGCAAAATGGCATGGCTGTAGCTTTAATAGAAATTGAGATATTGCAAAAAGAAAAATGAAGTTTTTCCATTGAAGTCAATGGGAAAACAAACTTGTGCGTTTTCTCTTCTATACGTGATAAAACTTTATATTTTATTCAGAATGTAGGGAATGTGGTACTCTAATGATGTACGAAACGGCATGGCTGCAGCTTGAATAGAAATTGATATACAGCAAAAAGAAAAATGATGTTTTCCCATTGAGATCAATGAGAATACATGATGGAATGTGCAAAACATACATTGAGATATAGCAAAAAATCAAAATGGAGTTTTTCCATTCAATCTCTCCTATACATAATAGAACTGTAATGTGGTGCTTCAATCATGTGCAAAACGGAATGGCTGTAGCTTTATTAGTAATTGTGACAGAGCAAAAAGAAAAAGTAAGTTTTTCCATTGAAATCAATAGGAAAACACACTTTGTGCGATATTTGCTCTCCTATACATCATTGAACAGTGAAATTTTACCAGAATGTAGGGAATGCAAAACTTTAATTATGTGCCAAACGGCATGGCTGTAGCTTTAATAGAAATTGAGCAAAAAGAAAAATGTTGTTTTTCCATTAAAATTAATGGGAAACACTTTTTGCGTTTTCTATCCTACACATGATTGAACTTTAAATTTTGGCCAGAATGTAGGAATTGTGGTACACCAATCATATGCAAAACGGCATGGCTGTAGCTTTAACAGAAATTGAGATATAGCAAAAATAAAAATTGAGTTTTTCCATTAAAATCAATGGAAAATGCACTTTGTGAATTTTGGGAGATTTTATCTCTTATGCATTATACAACTGCACATTTTTGCAAGAATGTAGGAAATGTGGTACTCAAATCATGTGCAAAATGGCGTGGCTGTAGCATTAATTGAAATTCAGATATTGCAAAAAGAAAAATGACGTATTTCCATTGAAATCATAGGAAAACACACATTGTGTGTTGCCTTTTCTCCTATGCATAATAAAATCATTAGTTTTTCCTAGAATGTTTGGAATGTGGTACTCCAATCATGTGAAAAAATGGCATGGCTGTAGCTTCAATAGAAATTGAGATATAGCAAAAAGAAAAATAATGTTTTTCGATTAAAATCAATGGTAAATCACACGTTGTGTGATATTTTCTGTCCTATATCAAATAGAACTGTAAATTTTTGCCTGAATGTAAGGAATGTGGTACTTCAATCATGTGCAAAATATCATGGCTGTAGCTTTAATAGAATATGAGATATAGCAAAAATAAAAATGAAGTTTTTTAATTGAAATCAATAGGATAACACACTTTGTGCAATATTTTTGCTCCTATAAATAATAGAACTGCAAATTTTGGCCAAAATGTAGGGAATATGGTACCCTAATCATGTGCAAAATGGCATGGCTTTAATAGAAATTAAGAGAATGCAGGAAGTAAAATGAACTTTTTCCAATGAAATCAATGCGAAAAGACACTGTGAGATTTCTCTCCTATTCGTCATTGAACTGTAAACTTTGGCCTAAATGTAGGGAATGTGGTACTCTTTTCACGTACAACACGGCATGCCTGTATCTTTAATAGAAATTTAGAAATTGCAAAAAGAAAAATGAAGTTTTTTTGATAAAACCGATAGAAAAATACACTTTGTGCAATATTTTCTTTCCTATACATAATAGAATTCCAATAATGTGCAAAACGGTATGGCTGTAGCTTTAATGGAAAATGAGATACAGCTAAAAGAAAATCAATAGGAAAACACTCTTTGTGCGATATTCTTTCCTTTATATAAGTTAGAACTTTAAATTTTTACCAGAAGTAGAGAATGTGGTATTCCAATCATGTGCATTATAAGTCGTGGCTGTAGCTCTATTAGATATTGAGATATACTATAAAGAAAAATGAAGTTTTTCCTATAAAAATTAATGAAAAAACACAATTCGATGAGTTTTCTCTTCTATACATAATAGAACTTTAAATTTTGGACGGAATGTAGGTAATGTATCACTCTAATTAATGTGCAAAAGAATGGGCACCAACGATGGCAAAAACAAATTTGTGCGTTTACCATTGAAGTCAATGGGAAAATACACTTTCTGCATTATTTTCCCTCCTATACATGATAGAATTGTATACTTTGGCCAGAATGTAGGGAATAAGGTACTTCAATTGTGTACAGACTGGCATGGGTGTACCTTTAATAGAAATTGAGATATAGCAAAAAGAAAAATACAGTTTCTACTTTTAAATCAATGGGAAAACACTGTGCGATATTTTTTCTCCTGTACAACGTACAACTGTAAATTTTTGCGAGAATATGGGGAAGGAGGTACTACAATCATGTTCAAAACATTATAGCTGTAGCTTTAATAGAAATTGATTTATAGCAAAAAGAAAAATGCAGTTTTACTTTGAAATCAATGGGAAAACGCACTTTGTGCATTTTGTCTCCATTACATGATAGAACTGTAAATTTTTTCCAGAATGTAGGAAATGTGGTAATCCAATTATGTGCAAAACGGCATAGCTGCAGCTTTAATAGAAATTGAGATAGGGCTAAAAGTACAATGCGATTATTTACATTGAAATCTATGGGAAAACACACTTTGTGCAATATTTTCTTTCCTATACATAATAGAATCATAACTGCGATCCTGAATGTTTTGAATGCAGTATGCCAAAAATGTGCAAAACGACATGGCTGTAGCTTTATTTGAAATTGAGATATAGCAAAAAGAAAAATGGAGTTTTTACATTAAAATCAATTAGAAATTAAATTTTCGCCATATTTTTTCTCCTATACAGCATGAACTGTAAATTTTTGCAAAAATGTAGGGAATGAGGTACAACAATCATTTGCAAAACAGGATGGCTGTAGCTTTAATACAATTTGAGATACACAAAAATGAAAAAATGGAGTTTTTACATTGAAATCAATGAGAAAAAAAGCGTTTGTGTGATATTTTCTTTCCTATACATAATAAAATCATAACTTTTATCCAGAATGTGGGAATCTGGTACTCGAATAATGTGCAAAAGGCATGGTTGTAGCTTTAATAGAAATTGAGATAAAGGAAAAAGAAAATTGACTCATTCAGAAATCATTCAGAAAACACACTTTATGTGATATTTTCTATCCTATACATAGTAGATTCATAACTTTTATTCAAAATGTTGGGAATGTGGTACTTAAAACATGTGCAGTGTGGCATGCCTGTTCTTTAATAGAAATTGAGAAATAGCAAAAAAGAAAAATGAACTTGTTCCATTGAAATCAATGGAAACCTGCACTTGTTGCATTTCGTCTCCTATAAATGATATAACTGTAAATATTCGCAAGAAAGTAGAGCATGAGGTACTCCAATCATGAGCAAAATGACATGACTGTAGCTTTATTAGCAATTAAGATATAGCAAAAAGAAAAATGAAGATTTTAAAATGATATCAATAAGAAAACACACTGTGCAGAATTTTCTCCCCTATACAACAAAGAACTGTAAATTTTTATGAGAACATAGGGAATGATTTACTCCAATCAGGTACAATATGGCATGGCTGTAGCTTCAATAGAAATTGAGATATAGCAAAAAGAAAAATGGAGTTTTTACATTAAAATCAATGGAAAAACACACTTTGGGCTATATTTTATATCCTTTACAACATATATCTGTAAGTTTCCATGATAATATAGGGAAAGAGGTACTACAATCATGTGCAAAATATGTCGTGGCTGTAGCTCTATTAGAAATTCAGATATAGCATAAAGAAAAATGAAGTTTTTCCTATAAAAATTAATGGGAAAACACAATTCGATGAGTTTTCTCTTCTATACATAATAGAACTTTAAATTTTGGACGGAATGTAGGTAATGTAGCACTCCAATTAATGTGCCAAACGGCATGGCTGTGGCTTTAAAAGAAATAGTGATACTGGAAAAAGAAAAACAATGGCAAAACAAATTTGAGCGTTTTCTGTTGAAGTCAATTGGAAAATTCACTTTCTGCATTATTTTCTCTCCTATACATGATAGAATTTTATATTTTGGCCAGAATGTAGGGAATGTAGAACTCCAATCTTCTGCAAAACAGCATGGCTTTACGATTAATAGAAATTGAGATATTGCAAAATGAAAAATGATGCTTTTCCATTGAAATTAATTTTGAATACACACTTCATGAGATATTTTCCATCCTATACATCATAGAACTGTAAATTTTTGCTTGTATATAGAGAATCGGGAAATCTTATTGCATACAAAACGGGATGGCTGTAGCATTTCTACAAATTGAGATATTGCAAAAGAAATGAAGTTTTTTTCCTTGAAATTAACGAGAAAACACACTTTGTGTGATATTTTCTCTACTATACAGTATGGAACTGTAAATTTTTGCGAGAATGTAGGGAATGTGGAACACTAATCATCCACAAAACGGCATGGCTTTAGCTCTTTATAGAAATTGAGATTTTGCAACAAAAAAATAACGAATCCATTCTAATCATTCGGAAAACACACACCATGTGATATTTTCTCTCTGATACATCATGGAAATGTAAATTTTCACCATAATGTAGGGAATGTGATGCTTCACTCATGTGCAAAGCAGAATGGCGGTAGCTTGGATAGAAATTGACATATTTCAAAAGAAGTGACGTATTTCTATTGAAAACAATGAGAAAACACAATTTGTGAATTATTTTATTTCCTACACATTATAGAACTGCAAATTTTGGCAAGAATGAAGGGGATGTGGTCCTCGAAACATTTAAAAACCTGCATGGCTTTAGCTTTAATAGAAATTGAGTTTCCCCTGAAGTTTTTCCACTGAAATCTATTGGAAAACGCACTTTGTGCATTACTTTCTCTCCTTTGCTTGATAGAACTGTAATTTGTTGCCAGAATGTAGGGAATGGGAACTGAGTTTGTGTGATTTTCTTCTCTCCCATACATTGTAGAAGAACAAATCCTAGCAAGAGGGTGGAGATGGTGGTACTCTATGTGGATGCAAATGGCTTGGCTGTAGCTTTAAAAGAAATTGCAAAATTGCAAAATGCTATTTACTGTGCATACTCTGATGCAAGAAGTGATTTGTAGCAATTCCAATCACTTTTAGACATTCCACATGTTTCTCAACTTCTACCAAAACTAAATGTTTAAAATTATACAAGTAGACATGAAAACGTCTGCATTTCACTGTTGTCATATGTTTGAAACCATCATCGTTAATACAAATTCAGAAATTCCTGTAATGATTATCTTCCATTGATAAGCATGGATTGATAAGTATTTTCTCTCCTATACACCATAGAATGATAGCTGTTTTCCAGAACATGAAAGGCAGAGTACACTGTGCAGTCACCAAATGACATGGCTGTTGCTTTGTTAGGAATTCAAACAATGCAACACACGTTTCCATGCCAACTTATTGTGACAAAAAGTGATTTCTAGCATTTTTCTGCACTTTTTGTCATTACACATGTCATACATTATGCTGCAGGAAAGTGGCATAGTAGTAGCAACGATGGAGATTAAAAAAAAAACAAATTTCATATACATAAACCTGAAGAGAAAAGGCTAAACATTTCAAGGAACAGAAATTTCACTGATTACATGTCTTCTCCCACATTTCTCCACTATAATGACACAATCAACGATGTATGTGAATGATTGCCAGTATATAAGAATATCATGATTTCAAATTAATAGAAAGCTTTAAACATGTATCTTTAATGTGCCATAAGAATATTCACCAAAAATCATTTAAAATGTGAAATTTTGCTTGCATTTCACAACTGTACATCAGAGAAGGTAAATACATTGCCTGAATGTAAACACTGTTGTATTCCTTTCTGTTGCAAAGTGGCATAGCTGTTATGGCTGATTGGCTTATTTCACAATCCATTATAATTGACTGCTATAGCTGCTTGGCTTATTCTCTAACCCACTATCATTACATAGCATATCAAGCCAGAGCCTCCACACCTTCTCATGCAGGCCAAATGTGATATTTTAAATTTTCCAGCACTTTTAAACAATTCGTTTCATTTTTACATTTCACTGCTTCTTTCAATGCAGTGCAATATTATTAGAAAGTTTAAACCACCTGCTTTAGTAGAAAGTATGAAATTTGAAAAAAAAAATGTTTTTGCTTCGAAAATCACGTGAGAATTAACTTTTTTCTTGATTTTTAAAGAAGGCTAAATCCCTTCTAGCATTCATAAAATGTCAAAGGATATGCTTATGAAAAGCGATATTGCTACTGCAAGACACATTTCCCATTTATAGACATTGAGTGAAATAGTGAGGTTTTTAAATTTCCAGAACTTATAATCATTTCACACGTTTTCTTGCATCTCTCCACTGCTAATAAAACGATGTGTTACAGTTTTTTGTTGTTGATGAAAATTTTGAAATTTCACATTAGAGTTTCAAACATATTGATTAAACACAAAGTGAGAGTTTTGATACTAAGGTGCTTTCTGTCTGGAAACCCATATAAAAATTACACCAAAGTCAAAGTTTATCTAACAGAGGGTTTACAATATGTTGTTTCATAAAATGCATTTCATATATAAAATACTATAATTTTAGCTTTTCACATAATTTGTAACATACACAAATTCTTTTTTTTTGCAGTATTTGAATAAACAGTTGCCTTTCTAGTATTATTCAATATTCTTATTTCCCAAAAATTTCTGGGCCAATTTCCATACTTGAAATTAACAATTGATAGATAGGCGAGTATTGGATAGTGTTTATTAAAATAAGGTTACAGTCCAAATATGCATATGCTATTATAAACTGTCGTTTATCTTGCATTCATGGACATATTCCATCAATTACATTGAGCAAGTTCCTTCTGCAAATTTTCTTCACTTACACCCTGCTTAATAGAGAGTGTCAGAAATTAGCAAATACAATTTACTATAACATCAGACGCCAGTTTTGTTTTTCAGTCCACAAGTGCCTCTAAGTCTTGTAATGAATTACTCCCTGCTGGGGAAATTGCTAAACATGACAATGGGTTATTGATGATTTCAAAAGAGCCTTACAATCTCCCTGTTGAAATGTATACGATTGAGAAATCTGTCGGGGAGTGAATATTTTGTAGCTGGCAGCCAAAAAACTCAAATGCTTATTAATTACTTGTCTTTTGTTTGTTTGAGAAGTCAACCATTAAAAAAGCTGTATCTGAAATGCTTATTTATTACTTGTCCTCTGTTTGTTTGAGAAGTCAACCAGTGAGAAAGACTTTTTATTTGCAACTTGCACCATCAATTAAGTTTTTTTATTTAAAAGTCTCATTGAACATCTCCCACAACTTCAGTTTACATTCTCATTCCACAGATTGTGTGCTATTCACTGTATTTGGTAGCAAATCCCTTGCATGTTTCTTTTGGTATGATTGAGATGAAGCTGAAAGATTAGATGAAAAGATGTTTATCTTATGTTACATAAATTTAGAGTAGAGTTTAATATGGTTTGCTATTTGCATCTATTAATAAAAGGTAGGCATTTAGAATAGTGGATGTTACAGAGCACATCTATAATTAAGTGGTAATTCTTGGAGGAATCATAAACCACTAAAGCCACAACAGTGGAAGACAAGAGGACTACTTCAAGTTGTGCACCAGTATTTTTCATTTACAGTAATGTTGAATAAATACATTAAACCGTAGAAGCCAAATTTAAGTATGGGTATTTTTCAAAGGTCATGCAAAGGATATTTATCAAGTATTACATATATTTATTTAGAGCTTAGTTGTGTATCTCCATCGAATGCAAACAGGTGGGCCATTAAAATATTGCCAGGAGCTGGTGACATCTATAAGTATTTGTACATCTATAAGTGGAGGATTAAATAACACAATCAAACACATAAGATGGAATGTGAAAAATAAAGATCCCCACTGTGTCAGTATCTTGAACAAAACTGTATACAGTGAATTATCATTGCCTTTTATGTAATATATCAAAATGATGAGACTTGAATTGAGACTTGAATTTTAATATGACATAAATTGAATAAGGAAGTATTCCAGGTTAAAAACACCTGATCTCAACTCAACACTGCTATTAGGCAGCTTTGTGCAAAGGGAATTCTATGATGGGTGAACACATTTGCATTATCAGACCTGCAAAAACAATATCAACAAATTGAAGTGCTTAAATTTCTGATATTTTAATTGAGCTAATGATGACTTAAATTATAGAATGTTTTACCAGTGGCCTACTCTTTGGGGATTCTAACTTTTTGTTTTCCATACTCAATCACAAACATATTTTTTTTTTATAGTGATGATTAATTTGCATAACTTCCATTCCCTGCCCACCCTTATATTTCTAGTTATAACCTTCCAATAAATTTTCAGAAAAGCCAAATTTCTTTTCATAGATGTAAAATGCCAATTCAACAAATTGCTGCAGAGAATGTATTTAATCCCATACACCAGTTACATTCCAGTGATGTGAAAAAATTTCCAACAGGTCTCCTAACACTTTATCCAGGTCAGATTCATAATTATTATTATGAAATTATTCTGATGGATGAGAATTAAAATACTTCCAAACCTGTCCAATAACATTTGCAAAATAAAAATCCAATTGGTAATATGCAATGAAGCAAGGTTTCAAAATTCATAAATGTTGAACCCTTCTCCTTGGTAATAATGGAGGCAATGATGACTTAGAATGATGTAGATATCTGTAGAAATTTTACTCCCTAATAAATTACTTATGTGTACATTAGGAGTAAAGTGTGTAAGAGGCTGGTTCAGAACCTGCAAATAAATATACCAAATACATCCCATTGATGCCAACAAGATACCAACAGTGCTCTTTATACTAAACCCAGCTAAGATTAATAACAATTGTGTAGGAAACATTATGTTAGATAACAATTAACAATCTCCAATCATTTTCCAATAAGATTTTAAATTAAAAAAATATTGATAAAATGCAATGAATAAATGTTGCAAAATTCACAAATGTAGAATAATTCACCTTGGTAATGATGGAGTGTGTGAATAAAACAGTCCAGGACTTTTATGTCAGTTTTTAAGATGCAGATTTGGTTGGGTGACAGCTGCTGAAAATTCACTCCCTGACAAATAACTAATTAGTTCATTAATAGTAACGACAGTGAGAGGCTGGTTCAGAATCTGCTATACAACCACCCCAGGATTAGTATTGTGACGCCAAGAACAGGCCGTTACATTGTCATACTAAGTGGCACATAGGAGTTAAGAAGTAAAACTGATATGTTTTGAATAAAACAGTATTTGCACATTACTGAGCTTTCTGTACTTTGCAAAAATCACCAATTCACTCACTCATTGGGTCCGCATTGTTAACATTTCACAAAATTTGATTATTTGATTATTTCTCAAATCACTTTTGTGTCTGTGAAGAATTTTCTGAAATAAATTATTGCTGTATTTTTCTGTTTAAATGCTTCTTTTTCAAACAAAGCACCATAATGCAATATTGAAAATTGATCTGTGTATGTTAATCTTTTACAATAATGAAACACATTACCTATAGGCATACAGCTTTCTAATTAAAAGCAATGTACTGATCCCAATGTCTTATCACCATGTTAGAAATCGATCTGTGTATTTTAACCTTTTACAATGATGTAACACCTTTCACTTTAGGAATACAGCTTTCTAAAAAAAAATATAATTTCCTGACAACAAAGTGTTATCTCCATTCATCCCCATAGAAGTACAATGCATGAAATTCCAAATGAAAGACACTGTAAGAGTTTCATGATGTGAGAAAATAACAAAAGGAATGCTGAATGGAAATCAACAAATTGCAAAAGGAATTGCTAAGTGGTCACCTAACGCAGTACTACACTGGCCCAACGTTGCTTAACTACAGTGACCAGACAGGAACTGGAAATTTCAATACTACATGACCATTGGGGAATACCTTGTCTTTAAACTGCAATTTGACTGTTGTTTCCTAATTAATGAATTATTTATTACTATTACTACAAAATCCTTATCAACGACATGAAGTGCACAATGATGATTTAATCTAATCATCATAACGATAAAAAAGGCAATAACCCAATAAAATTTTAGAACAATTATAGGCAAAAGCCAAAACACACGGAAAGGGAAAAGTAGCAAAAGCCAAAACAGAAATAACAATATCAGTGGCAAAAGCCAAAACATAAAACAGAAATAACAATAAAAGAGGCAAAAGCAAAAACAGACATAACAATAAAAGTGGCAAAAGCCAAAACATAAAACAGAAATAACAATAAAAAGGGAAAAGACAAATCAGACAATAATAAACGTTGCAAAAGCCAAAATTGACACATGAATAAAGGCAAAGGCCAAAATAATACAAGAATAAATGCAAAAAATGTCTAAAAACCATGTATAAATCAAGTCTAAAAGCAATCCATGTATAATTCAAATTTGTTGAAAGAGGCCAGCCTCTTTCACAAACACCAGCGAGTTCTCCACTGCCTGGGGGTTATCCCCAAGTGAAGTGGAGAGCTCTGCACTGACTTCCAGTCGCCATCTAAGCTCTCGGTATCTCTCACAGTGACTAAAGATATGTGCCACTGTGAGAGGCTCGCAACAGAATTCACACCATGGTTGGTCCTCACCCCATAAAATGTAGGAGTGGGTGAGGAAGGTGTGACTGATCCAAAGCTGAGCAAGCACAACCTCCTCCCTCCATGACTGGTGGCATGAGGACACCCAGTGGTGGTCTCCGCAAACTACTGTGACCACCATTGGTCATAGACAGCCCACTACATCATCATCAGAAGAGCATCACAGGAGGGGACAGCAGTGATTGGCATATCTGGCAAATGGGCCACCTGACGTGCATGGGTATCTGCCCTCTCATTGCCCATGATGCCAACATGCCCTGGGACTCACATAAATAACCCTGTCTTGCCCTGCTTACAAATCAAACAAAGCACCATAATGTAATGTTCCAAATCGATCTGTGTATTTTAATGTTTTACAATGATGTAACAGCATTCACTTTAGGAATACAGCTTTCTCATTAAAACAATTTTCAAATCCCAATGTGTGATCTCCATTCATCCCTATTGAAGTAAAATGGATGAATTTCCAAATGCAAGAAACTCTAAACGTTTCATGATGAGAAAAAAATAACAAAAGAAATGCCAAATGCAAATTAGCAATAGCACCAGGGATTCCATAGAGGTCACCCATCTCACTACTACCCTGGTTCAATGTTGCTTAACTGCTTTGACTAGACAAGAACTGGTGGTTTCAACATGGTATGACCATGGGCAAACATAATGTCTTCAAACTGCAATTTGATTGCTGTTTTCCAATTAATCAATTGCATATTTTTAAAACTACAAAAACCTTATCAATGACATGATATTTTAAATAAGAGGCAATGATGATTTAAATTATAAAATGTTATGCAAGTAACCTACAGTTTGCAGATTTTAACTTTTTGTTTTCCACATTTCATCACTTAATTATTGCTATTGTGAGGATTACTACACAGAACTTATCCTCCTCATGCACTGTTATATTTCAAGTTATCCACTTCCCCAGTAACTTTCCAAACAGCTCAACATCTTTTAGTTGTTTTAAGTGGCCAAATTGACTAATCGCTATGGAGAATATATTTAGTCCAATATGCCAGATACATAACATTGATGCCCACAAGATGCTAATAGTACTCTTCATAGTAAATAAAGATGAGATACATCAGTATTGTGTTGAAAATAGGATGTTACATAGGAATAAAATACCCCAAACCTTTTCCAATAAGATTTTTAAATTAAAGAACTATTGATAACATGTAATTATATATAGAACCCCTCACATTGGTAATGACAGTATGTGAACAAAAAAGTGCAGTTTTTGAGATACAGATTTGGATTGTTGAAAGCTGCCAGAAATTCACTCCCTGATAAATAACTTATAAGTGCATTAAGAGTAAAGACTATGAAAATGTGGTTAAAAACATGCAGTTACAGTACCCCAAGATTAGTATGCGCCAAAGCACATGCCAATATATTGCCAGGATTAGTGGCACATAGGAAGGGAGAATTAAAACTGTTATTATGTGTTGACTTCAACTATATTTGCAGACTAATAAGCATTCTGTACTATGCAGAATTCCAAATAAAATACTCATAGAGTCCTCATTTGTAAAATGAGCACTCAATGAGTACTCAATGAGGACTCTATGAGGACTCAATTAGCTCTATACATCAATTTCCCAAACAATTTTTGACAGAAGGTAGGGAATGCAGTACTCTATGTATGAAAACACACGTTGTGCATTATTTTCTCAACTAAACATCACACAATTGCAAATTTTGCCAAAATGTAAAGAATGAAATTTTTTTAAGTGAAATCAATGGGAAAACACACTTAGTGAATTATTTTCTCTCATATAAATGAAGAACTGTAAATTCTTGCCAGTGTGCAGTGAATGTGGTAGTTCTTGCCATTGTAAAATGGCTTAAGTGTAGCTTTAATAGAAATTGAAATATAGCAAAAGGAAAAATGAAGTTTTCCATTGAAATCAAAGGGAAAATACAATTTGTGCGACATTTTCTCTTCTACACATCATAATACTGTAAATTTTTGCCAGAGTGTAGGGAATGTAGTACTCCAATCATATGCAAAGTGGCTAGGTTGTAGATTTAATAGCAATTGAGATAAAGCAAAAAGAACAATGGAGTTTTTCCATTGAAATCAATTGGAAAACACAATTTGTGCGTTTTCTATCTTATACATGATAGAACGCTAAATTTCGGCCAGAATAGATGTAATGTGCTACTCTGATCATGTGCAAAACGGCATGGCTCTAGCTTTAATACAAATTGAGATATAGCAAAAATTAAGTCTTTCCATTAAAATCAGTTGGAGAACACTTTGTGTGATATTTTTTCTCCTATATAAAATAAAACTAAATTTTTGCCAAAATTTGGGAATGTGGCACTCCAATCATTTGGAAAACGGCATGACTGTAGCTGTAATAGAAATTGAGATATAGCAAAACAAAAATTGAGTTTTTCAATTGAAATCAATTGGAAAACACACTCTGTGCGATTTTTTCTCTCGTATACATCATAACATTGTAAATTTTTGCCAGAATGTAGGAAATGTGGTTCTCCAATCATGTGCAACATGGCATGGCTGTAACTTTAACAGAAATTGAGATATTGCTAAAAGAACAATAGATTTTTTCTATTAAAATCAATGGGAAAACACACTGTGTGCGATATTTTCTCTCCTATGCATCATAAAAATGTAAATTTTTGCTGGAAGGCAGGGAATGTAAAGCACCAATCATGTGCAAAACAGCATGGCCATAGCTTTCATAGAAATTGAGATATAGCAAAAAGAAAAATGAAGTTTTTTTATTGAAATCAATTTAAAAACACTCTTTGTGCGATATTTCTCTCCTATACATCATAAAACTGTAAAGTTGTAGGGAATGAGTGTAGGGAATGTGGTACTCCAATCATGTGCAAAATTCCATGGCTGTAGCTTTATTACGTATTAAGATATAACAAAAAGAAAAATGAAATTTTTCCATTGAAACTATGGGAAAAGAAACATTTTCATAGAACTGTATATTTTTCTTCAATGTAGGGAATGTGGAAAACAATTCATGTGCAGAACAGCATGGCTTTTGCTTTAATAGAAATTCATATATTGCAATCAATGGGAAATCAAACGTTGTGCGTTTTTTTATTACCCATAAAGGTAAAACTGTAAATTTCTGACAGAATGTGGGGAATGTGGTACACCAATCATGTGCAAAACGGCATGGCTTTAGCTTTAATAAAAATCGAGATATAGCAAAAAAAAATGGAAAAAATGAAATAAATGGGAAAACACACTTTGTGCGATATTTTCTCTTCTATACCTCACAGATCTCTAAATTTTCGCCAATATGCATGGAATGGAACACTCCATTTAGGAGCAATGCAGGATGGCTGTATCTTTAATAGAAATTGAGATATTGCAAGAAAGAAAATGAAGTTTTTCCATTGAAATCAATATAAAAACACACAATGTGTGATATTTTCTCTACTATACATTATAAAACTGTAAATTTTTGCCAGAATGCAGGGAATGTGGTACTCCATTCATGAGTAAAACGGCATGGCTTTAGCTTAAATAGAAATTGAGAACTAGGAAAAAGAAGAAAGGAGTTTTTCCATTGAAATCGATAGGAAAACACATTTTATGCGATATTTTCTTACCTATACAGAATAGAAACAAATATTTTTGCCAGATTGATGGGAATGTTGTACTCCAATCATGTGGAAAACGGCATGGTTTCAGCTTTACTAGAAATTGAGAAATAGCAAGATTCTGCAATGAAATGAATAGGAAAACACCCTTTGGGAAATAATTTCTCTCCTATAAATCATAGAACTGTAATTTTTGCCAGAATGTGGGGAATTAGGTACTCAAATCATTCACAATATGGCTTGGCTGTAGCTTTAATGGAAATGAAGATATTGCAAAACGTAAAATGGAGTTTTTCCATTGAAATCAATAGGAAAATACAATTTACGTAGTATTATCTCTCCTAGACAACATAAAACTGTAAGTTTTTGTGGGAATGTAGGAAATGTGGTACTCCAATCATGTGCCAAATGGCATGGCTGTAGCATTATTAAATATTGAGATATAACAAAAGGAAAAATGGAGTTTTTCCATTAAAATCAATAGGAAAACACACTTTGTAAGTTTTCTTTCCAATGCATGATAGAATTTTAAATTTCGAACAGAATGTTGGCAATGTGGTACTCCAATCATTTGCAAAACGGCACGGCTGCAGCTTTACTGGAAATTGAGATATAGCAAAAAGAAAAATGGAGTTTTTTCATTAAAATCAATTGAAAAACGCAATTTGTGCATTTTGTCGCCTACACATGATAGAACTCCAAATTTTGGCTAGAATGTAGGGAATGTTGTACTGCAATCGTTTGCAAAATGGCATGGCTGCAGCTTTATTAGAAATTGAGATATAGCAAAATGAAAAATGAAGTTTTTACATTGAAATTAATTATGAAAAGACACTTTGTGTGATATTTTCTTTCCGATACATAACAGGATCATAATTTTTATCCGGAATGTTAGGAATGTGATGCTCCAATCATCTGCAAAATGGCATGGCTGTAGCTTTAATGGAAATTGAGACATAGAATAAAGCAAAATGGAGTTTTTCCATAGAAATCAATAGGAAAACACACTTTGTGCTACATTTTCTCTCCTATACAACATAGAACCGTAAATTTTTGCAAGAATGTAGGGAATGAGGTACTTCAATCATGTGCAAAACGGCATGGCTGTAGCTTTAATAAAAATTGAGATATAGCAATGAGAAAAACAGGGTTTTTACATTGAAATCCATTTTTGCAAGTATGTAAGGAACGGGGTATTGCAATCATGTGCAAAACTGCATGGTGGTAGCTTTATTAGAAATTCAGATATAGCAAATCGATGGGAAAACAAACATTGTGTGATATTTCCTTTCCTATACATAATACAACCACAAATTTTTGACAGAATGTTGGAAATGTGGTACTCGACATTTTCTAGCTTTAATAGAAATTTAAATATAGCAAAAAGAAAAATGAAGTTTTTCCATTAAAATCAATGAAAATATGCACTTTGTGCATTTTGTTTTTTATACATGATAGAACTGCAAATTTTGGCCAGAATGTAAAGAACGTGGTACTCCAATCATGTGCAAAACGGGATGGCTGTAGCTTTAATAGGTATTGAGATATAGCAAAAAGAGATGAGAAGTATTTCGATTGAAAACAATGGAAAATCACACATTGTGTGATATTTTCTTTCCAATACATAACAGAACTACAAATTTTGGACATAATGCAGGGAATGAGGTATTCCAATCAGGTGCAAAACAGAATGGATGCAGCTTTAATACAAATTGAGATATAGCAAAAAGAAAAAAGAAGTTTTTACATTGAAATCAATGGAAAAACACATATTGTGCGATATTTTCTTTCCTATACATAATACAACCACAAATTTTTGACTGAATGTAGAAAATGTGGTACTCCAATAATGTGCAAAACGACATTTTGTAGCTTTAATAGAAATTAAAATATAGCAAAAATAAAAATGAAGTTTTTCCATTAAAATCAATGAAAATATGCACTTTGTGCATTTTGTCTTTCATACATGATAGAACTGCAAATTTTGGCCAGAATGTAAAGAATGTGGTATTCCAATCATGTGCAAAACGGGATGGCTGTCGCTTTAATAGATATTGAGATATAGCAAAAAGTAAAATGGTGGTTTTACTTTGAAATCAATGGGAAAACACATTTTGTGCGAAATTTTCTATCCTTTACAACATAGAACTGCAAATTTTTGCGATAATGTAGGGAATGAGGTACTACCAACATGTGATAAACGGCATGGCTGCAGCTTTAATAGAAATTGAGATGTAGCAAAAAGAAAAATAGTTTTTAAATTAAAATCAATGAGAAACACACTTTGTACGATATTTTCTCTCCTAAAAAACAGAACTGTAGATTTTTGTGAGAATGAGATATTGAACTTGAGATATTGAAAAAAGGAAAAATGGAATTTTTAAAATGTAATCAATGGGAAAACAAAATTTGTGTGATATTTTCTCACCTATACAACATAGAATGAGGTATTCTAATCATGTGCAAAACGACATGGGTGTAGATTTAATAGAAATTCAGATATTGCAAAAACAACAATGGAGATCAATGGGAAAACAATCTTTGTGCGATATTTTCTGTCCTTTACAGCATACAACTGTAAATTTTTGGGAGAATGTAGGGAATGAGTTACTCCAATTATGTGAAAAATGGCATGGCTGTAGCTTTAATTGAGATTTCGATATAGCTGAAAAGTTTGTTTAACCACTTTTCACACCCATTTGATCCTTTTGAATTTACCCAATTATCTTTTAACAGATATAACTTATCTATAGATGATTTACTGTTATCAATCCAGTATTTCAAATCAAAATTGAAACAGATTCTTTTTAAGTGATTTTCCTAAATATTAAGTTGCATAATACTTTTCCAAAAACCTACTATATTATTTATTTCCCCCTTCCCCAATCTCACAACCCTCTCAATCTCATTTAAGGCTGACCTGTTTTGTTGACATTCCCTACCCATTTGGATAGAAATTACAATTAGAAAAAGAATACTGGAGTTTTTACATTGAAATCAATAGGAAAACACACTTTGTGCGATATTTTTCTCCAACACAACGTAGAACTGTAAATTTTTGTTAGAATGTAGGGAATGATGTACTCCATTGGTGAGGAAAACAGCATGGCGGTAGCTTTAATAGAAATTGAGATATAGCCAAAAGAAAAATGGAGTTTTTTCATGTAAATCAATAGGAAAATGCACTTTGTGCATTTATTCTCCTAAACATGATACAACCTCAAAATTTTGCCAGAATGTAGGGAATTTGTTACTCCAATCATGTGGAAAACAGGATGGCCATATCTTTAAAAGAAATTAAGATATAGCAAAAAGAAAAATGAAATTTTTTTCTTTGAAATCAATGAGTAAACGCAGTTGTGGAATTTGCATCCTATATGTGATAGAACTGCAAATTTTGGCCAAATAGTGGGGAATGTGGCACTCCAATTATGTGCAAAACGGCATAGGTGCAGCATTAATACAAGTTGAGATAGAACAAAAATGAAAATGGAGTTTTTAAACTGAAATCAATTGGAAAACACACTTTGTGTGATATTTTCTCATCTATACAACATAGAACAGTTTATTTTTGTGAGAATTTAGGGAATGAGGTATGCCAATCCTGTGCAAAACGACATGGCTGTAGCTTTAATAGAAATTGAGATATTGCAAAAAGAAATAAGAAGTTTTTATATTGAAATCAATAGGGAAACACAATTTGAGCAATATTTTTTTTACATATATAAAAGAATCATAACTTTTATCCAATCATGTTCAAATCAGCATGGCTGTAGCTTTAATAGAAATTGAGATATAGAAAAAAGAAAAATGAAGTTTTTCCATTTAAATCCATAGTAAAACTAACTTTGTGTGATATTTTCTGTCTTATTTCATAATAGAATGATAAATTTTTAATTAGAATGTTGGGATTCTGGTACTCCAATCATGTGCAAGATGGCATGGCTTAAGCTTTAATAGAAATTGAGATATAGAAAAAAGAAAAGTGGAGTTTTTACATTAAAATCAATGGGAAAAACAACTTTCTGCAATATTTTATCTGCTATACAACATCAAACTGTAAATTTTTGTTACAACTTAGGGAATGAGGTACTCCAATAATGTGCCAAACGGCATGGCTGTAGGTTTAGTAGAAATTGAGATATAGCAAAAAGAAGAATGTAGTTTTTACATTTTGTGTGATATTTTCTCTCCTATACAATGCAGAACTGTAAATTTTTGCAAAAATGTAGGGAATGAAGTACTGCAATTATGTGCAAAACGGCAAGGCTGCAGCTTTAATAGAAATTGAGATATAGCAGAAAGAAGACACTTAGTAGAATCATAACTTTTATCCAGAGTCATAACTTACATAATATACATAATAGAATCATAACATTTATCCAGAATGTTGGGAATCTGGCACTCCAATCATGTGCATAACGGCATGGCAGTAGCTTTAATAGAAATTGAGATATAGAAAAAAGAAAAATGTAGTTTTTACATTAAAATCAATGGGAAAACACACTTTGTGTGATATTTTCTCTCCTATATCACCTAGAACTGTAAATTTTTTCGAGAATGTAGGGAATGAGGTACTTCAATCTGGTGCAAAACCTCATGGCTGCAGCTTTAGTAGAATTTGAGATGTAGCAAAAAAAATGCTTTTTACATTGAAATCAATGGGAAAACACAATTTTTGCGCTATTTTTGCTCCTATATAATGATGAACTGTAAAATTTTGCGAGAATATAGGAAATGAGGTACTCCTATCATGTGCAAAACGGCATGGCTGTAGCTTTACCTGAAATTGAGATATAGAAAAAAGAAAAATTGAGTTTTTACATTGAAATCAATACAAAATAATAGAATCATAACTTTTATCCAGAATTTTGGGAATATGTATGTCATTGAACTGTTGTTGAACTGTAATTTTTTGGAGAATTTGGGAAATGATATACTCCAATCATGTGCAAAACAGCATGGCTGAGATTTAATAGAAATTGAGATGTAGGAAAAAATAAAATGGAATTTTTACATTGAAATCCATCAGAAAACACACTTTCTGTGATGTTTTCTTTCCTATACATAATAGATTCATAACGTTTATCCAGAATTTTGGGAATATGGTACACCAATCATGTGCAAAATGGCATGGCTCTAGCTTTAACAGAAATTGATATATGACAAAAAGAAAAATGGTGTTTTTATTTTGAAATCAATGGGAAAACACATTTTGTTCAATATTTTCTCTCCTATAAGACATGGAACTGTAAATTTTTGTGAGAATGTAGGGAATGAGGTACTCCAATCTAGTGCAAAACGTCATGGGTGTAGCTTTAATAGAAACAAAGATATAGCAAAAAGAAAAATGGTTTTTACTTTGAAATCAATTGGAAAACACACTTTGTGCAATATTTTCTCTCCTTTGCAACATAAAACTGTAAATTTAATAGAGAAAAGGTAGGGAATAACGTAGTTCAATCATGTGCAAAGTGGCATGGCTGTAGCTTTAATAGAAATTGACATAGAGCAAAAAGAAAAATGGTTTTTACCCAGCAATCATAGGGAAATCACACTTTGTGTGATAATTTCTCACCTACACAACATAGAACTGTAAAGTTTTGTGAGAATGCAGGGAATGAGGTACTCCAATCATATGCAAAACGGCATGGCTGTAGCTTTAATAGAAATTAAGATATAGCAAAAAGAAATATGAAGTTTTTCTATTGAAATTAATGGGAAAACCCACTTTGTGCGATTTTTCTCTCCTCTACAACATAGAAGTGTAATTTTTTGCGAAAATGTAGGGAATGAGGTACTACAATCATGCACAAAACGGCATGGCTTTAGCTTTAATAGAAATTGAGATAAAACATAAGGAAAAATGGAGTTTTTGCATTGAAATCAATGAGAAGAAACACTTTGTGCTATATTTTCTCTCCTATACTTTATAGAACTATAAACTTTTTTTGAGAATGTAGGGAATGAGGTACTCCAATGATTCACAAAGTGGCATAGGTGTAGGTTTAATGGAGATTTAGATATACCTAAAAAAATATTGGAGTTTTTATATTGAAATCAATGGGAAAACACACTTTGTGCAATATTTTCTCCCCTATATAAACATAGAACTGTAAATTTTTGCAAGAAAGTAGCGAATGAGGAACTCCAATCATGTGAAAAACGGCATGGTGATAGCTTTAATAGAAATTGAGATATAGTAAAAAGAAAAATTTGAGTTTTTCATTGAAATAGAAGGAAAACACACTTATTTCAATATTTTCTCTACTATATAACGTAGAGCAAGAATGTAGGGAATGAGGTACTCTTATCATGTGCAAAACTGAATGGGTGTAGCTTCAATAGAAATTGAGATACAGCAAAAAGAAAAATGTAGCTTTTATATTGAAATCAATAGGAAAACACACTTTGTGTGGTATTTTGTCTCCCATACAACATAGAAATGTAGGGGAGACCGGGGCAAGATGACGAGCGGGGCAAGATGACTAATGCCTTAAATAGCGACTTTCCTGATAGTTAGCAGCATCATATGAATACTACTGGTACACCTCATGACTAGACACTAAAAAATCATTTTCTCAAGGCACTGTTGCTATTACTATATTATTTACATGAGTTTCATTGTTTTCCTGCTGTGTGCTATATGAAACCAAATTTTGGAAATAAGATATAATTAATATAGAGGTAAGCTATAGAAATATCTAATAGCATTTTCATCTACCTTAGACAACTGGCTATTCATATTCAGTATTCATTATTAAAATAATTTTTTAATCTTATTGCTATAATGCTTAAATTTTAAAATTGTTGCTGGGGCAAGATGACTGGGGCAAGTTGACAAACTCGCCATCTTGACCCTCAATGTTAACTGGCATCTTCTTTGTGGTGGACAGCTTACCTGTGATTGATTTTAACTAGAAACATTAACTTTTAAGTTGACAATAAATTCGATTTACTATTTACTTCGATTTTAACTTTTAGTGTTAAGGCGTTTTCATCATTCACAAAAAAAATTAAAAATATTATTTCATTTACCTTTAATAATGTAATAAATAATGCCTAATCCTATTTTACTATAAAAGAAATAAGGGTACAACAATAAAATTTGGAGAATTTACTAATTTCTTTTACTTTTCAATGACCGTCATCTTGCCCCGGGTCTGGGGCAAGATGACGAATTTTACATCGTTCATTAAAAATTAGAAAATAACCTTGAAGATATCAAAAAATGTTTCACTTTAAACCACTAAATTATAAATAAAGGTACATTCTAAGTATCTCAGCGCAGTAAAACATTTTATCTTGCAAGAAAAATAAAAAATTAATTCAAAAACTCTTAGTATCATCAACTTGCCCCAGTCTCCCCTAAATGTTTTGAGATTGTAGGGAATGAGGTACTGCAATCATGTGCAAAACGGCAAGGCTGCAGCTTTAAAAAAAATTGAGATATAGCAAAAAGAAAAATGGAATTTTTACATTGAAATTAATGGGAAACACATTGTGGGGTATTTTCTCTCCTATACATAATAGAATCATAGCTTTTATTAAGAATGTTGGAAATGTGGTACTCCAATCATGTTGGTAATGGCATCGCTGTACCTGCAAAAAGAAAAACGGAATTTTTACTTTGAAATCAATGGGAAAACACACTTTGTGCGATATTTTGCCTCCTTTACAACAAAAAACTGTAAATTTTTGCAAGAATGTTGGGAATGAGGTACTAAATCATGTGCAAAACGGTATAACTGTAGCTTTAATAGAAATTGAGATACAGCAAAAAGAAAAATGGAGTTTTTACATTGAAATCAATGGAAAGCACACTTTGTGTGATATTTTCTCTCCCATACATAATAGAAACATAATTTTTATCCAGAATGTTGGGAATATGGTGCTCCAATCATGTTGAAAACGGCATGGTTGTAGCATTAATAGAAATTGAGAAATAGCACAAAAAAATTGAATTTTTACATTGAAATCAATGGGAAAACACACTTCATGTGATATTTTCTCTCCTATACAACATAGAAATGTGAATGTTTGTGAGAATTTAGGGAATGAGGTATGTCAATTATGTGCAAAATGGCATGGCTGTAGCTTTAATAGAAATTGAGATATAGCAAACAGAAATATGCAGCTTTGCTATTGAAATCAATGGGAAATCACACGTTGTGTGATATTTTTTGTCCTATACATATCAGAACCACAAATTTTGGACAGAATGTAGCTAATGTGATACTCCAATGATTTGCAAAATGGCATGGCTGTAGCTTTAATAGAAATTGAGATAAAAAAAGGAAAAAATGGAGTTTTTAAAATGAAATCAATGGGAAAACACACTTTGTATGATATTCTCTCTCCTGTAGAAGATAGAACTGTAAATTTTTGTGAGAGTGTAGGGAATGAGGTACTCCAATCATGTGCAAAATGGCATGGTTGTAGCTTAATTAGAAATTGAGAATTAGCAAAAGGAAATATAAAGATTTTCCATTGAAATCAAAGGAAAAATACACTTTGTGCAATATTTTCTTTCTTATACATAATAGAACTACAAATTTTGGACAGAATGTTGGAAATCTGGTACTCCAATCATGTGCAAAACGGCATGGCTGTAGCTTTAACAAAAATTGAAATATCGCAAAATGAAAAATGAAGTTTTTGCATTAAAATCATTTTTTGCATTAGATGATAGTACTGCAAATTTTTGCCAGAATGTAAAGAATGTGGTATTCCAACCAATTGCAAAACGGCATGGCTGTAGCCTTAATAGGAATTGAGATTTAGCAAAAAGAAATATGAAGTATTTCCACTGAAAACAATGAGAAAATACACTTTGTGTGATATTTTCTTTCCTATACATAATAGAACTACAAATTTTGGACAGTCAGGCGGCGGTCAGCCACCACACCCTGGTCCTTCAGCTCTTCCACTATGTTCTCCTCTGACTCCCCACGTAGGTCGGGGCACCACACCACACCTCTACTGGTGTTAAGGGTGCGATGGGGTTCGACCACAATGGGGAAATCACCAAGTTTATGCATTTTAAGCAATGCCTCAATCTGGTGAGGGGCAGATGCCTCCTCCAACAAGGGCCATTGCGAAGCTTCTTGACCGAAGTCACGTCACCAGCAACGCCCTTAATGGCTTTGGCAATAAGGAAGTGTGACGCCTTCCCCAAAGCTGCACCATTTTCCCCAGATATGGAAATAAATCTGATAGGATAGGAAGAAGGGGTGGAAGGGGATTTAACTGCACCTAAGGCCTCCTTAGATGAGGGTACATGCTTTGCATCAGCGGTGGAGCCCTGCACCTTAAGGCTGAGAGGTCATTGCCTCTTGTTAAGGGCAGGTGCCAATTCAGAAGAAGGCACAGAATCGTTCCGGGGTGCAGACGGCTTACAGGGGGAACGTGGCCTCTTGCTTGGAGCACTACTCATCTCCACAGGCTTAGTGGCAGTCGGCCCACTCAGGTGGGTGGAACCGAGGCCATTGTCTACAGGCTCAACACAAGAACAAGTCCCAGACAGAAAAGTAGAAGAAGAAGACAAAGGAGTGGGGTTATTTGATGAGGCCCCCAGCCTCTGTTTTTCAGTTGCCATAATTTGATTAAATTATGAAATTCGCCTATGAGACAGCCATTCAACCACCGCCCGGGGTTCCCCCTCCATTCAGTGTGTGGTTGATGGACGGTCTTACAGGCCTGGGTGTGACTCTGCCTACGGTGCCGCCTATACTGCCGGCCTCTGTGCCACCCTGGACAGTGCCAGAGCCAAGTTTGAATTTCTTGCTTGCAGCCTTACCCAAAACCAGTACCAATAGGTCAGTGTACCAACAAGAGTTTGGACGCCTCTCTTGGACCTATCGAGGCCATGTTTTTATTTACACGGATGGGTCGAAGGATGGCTCCTCGGTGGGTTGGTCAGTCTTTACAACTGGTCATCTCATGAGGGGCCACCTTCCAGGCGTCGCCAGTGTCTTAACTGCAGAACTCACAGCTCTGCACAGGGCACTGGAACTCATCCTAGTATTGCATAACAGACACTTTGTTATTGCGACTGACTCCTTATGCTCCCTTCAGCTGTTGCACACCCTATATGGCAGACATGCCATCGTCCAGGGTGTGCACAGATTGCTGCTTGTGATTCATAAGCAGGGCAAGACAGTGTTGTTCATGTGGGTCCCGGGGCATGTTGACATCATGGGCAATGAGAGGGCGGATGCCCATGGTCGTCTGGTGGCCCACTTGCCAGATATACCTAACACTGCTGTCCCCTCCTCCGATGCTCTCCCGATGGTGTGGTGGGCCATCCATGAACAATGGCGGGCCCAATGGTTTGTAGAGACCACCAACAAACTCCGCACACTGAAGGACACCCCAGAGCACTGGGGGTCCTCGTGCCACCAGTCGCGGAGGGAGGAGGTTGTGCTTGCTTGGCTTCACATCGGTCACACGTTCATCACCCACTCCTACATTTTATGGGGTGAGGACAAACCATGGTGTGACTTCTGCTGGGAGTCTCTCACAGTGGCACACATCTTTAGTCACTGTGAGAGATACCATGAAATGCGATACCGTCTGGGAGTCAGTCGTGAGCTCTCCACCTCACTTGGGGATAACCCTCAGGGGATGGAGAGCTCTGAATTATACACTTTTCCTTTAAAGCAGCATGCATTTATTCTTAGATCGTTTCGGCTTCTGCCTTTTTATATTTATGTCTGTTTTGGCTTTTGCCATTTTTATTGTTATGTCTGTTTAGGCTTTTGCCACCCTTATTGTTATGCCTGTTTTGGCTTTTGCCACTTTTATTGTTATGTCCGGTTTGGCCTTTGCCACCTTTTCTGTTATATCTGTTTTGGCTTTTGCCGCATTTATTGTTCTGTCTGTTTGGCTTTTGCTGCTTTTATTTTTAACGTCTGTTTTGGCTTTTGCCTGTAGTTATTTACCATATTTATTTGGCTATTGCTTTATTTCTTTTCGTTTTAGTTGGCTTTTGCCCTTATTTATTGCCATCATGGTGGGATGACGATTTACACCCCTACCATGATGATTGTCTTTCTGGGCCCTAATGACCTTAGTAGTCAATGGGCCCTATAACGCAAACAAACAAACAAATGAAATTCGCTGCCCGCAGGCCTCACCCACCACAGAGCCCAACAAGGGGACGCCCATTTGGGTCGCCAAGGGTGCTCGGGCAGTATACCATCATGGTGGCATAATCCCCGAGTACCGGACCATTGGCATCGGGGTTGACTGCCGGTCTGCTTACAGTAACCCTAGGAGGCATAACCACTTATGTGCCCCCGGCTGATTGACCAAGACCGGGCTACTGCCTTGGCCTCCCGTTTCCCCTGGAAGCTGTGGCTAAAGTTATGTTTTGGAGACTGTGGGTCGCAACCCTAGTCCCCGATGTCTGTCAGCCAAAACACAAGTGTGAGGTGGCTCAGAGACATCGCAGGGCATATGCCTCCTCAACCACCAGGATCCACTTTTCCCAGGGGCATGGGTCTCCACGCACGGCAAACATGCGGGTAGGCGTTTGTTTACGGTCACCTCAGTAAGGAACCTACATCGACCGTGAACAAGTCAGACAGTTATCAAGTAACTGACACAGATAGGACACGAACAACCACAATGATGGTATCGTCATGTCCAGAACACAAGTCATGGGCAAAGACGATAGTGGTGTTGTCCAGTCAGGGGGAAGAAAAGGTCACCCTTTTTAGTATGCAGTGTGCCTATTCTACCCCGGGCACACACGGGGATTAATGCCTTGTCATTTAATCCATTACGTTAGTAGGGTTTGCCTCTTGCCCCCTCTCACCATCCAATGCCCTAGAGGGCGTTACAATATTACAAGATAAATCTGGCCCCAGTTTATGCCTAATCATGCTCTCATATAATTTTCCTACCAATTCTTTTATAAGTGAATTTTGTAGCCATAGATTCTCTGAAAATAGTGATTCCTGGTCACCCCCTGAGGGATTTATAACAAATGAAGTATATCGATTTGATTTAGTTTTTAATTGAACAATCTGATGGTAAAGACCTGGTCTATGTTCAGTTAAATGGTTATATAGTACATGACATATTACATCTTGACATAACCAGGATATAAAAACTCTGGGCAGTTCAGGTTTTGCTTGGGCACTTATTTTAGTAAAGATTCCTGCACCATTCACAACTGGCCTGCAAGAGCATTGAACATGGGGAGAGGTATGGTTTACCATCTGAGATGCTTTCTCACTTTCAGGTTGCACAGCATTTTCTGGCAATCTTGATATTGGAGAGAATACCTTTGCTGGGGCTGCAGTGCTTTGTACTCTTGTTGGATTACCAACCTTAGTCTTACTAGCAGTAACCTCTGAAAATGTTCTCCTTGTTCTAGAGGGTGCTGCTGGCGACATCATAAAAATCTTTATTTCTTGAAAGTCTAGTCATAATTGCTTCAGTTCCTGCAGTACCATATTATTAGATTCTGTGTAATTTGTGAGAGCCTTAGTCAGTTCAGTCATTGGTGACAGACTCTCCTTCAACATGTTAGAGAATGTCACCATAAGACAAGACTCAAGCTCTGAAAGTAGAACACCCAGGTATGCTGGAAGGTTAGTGGGTGTCACCCCCTGTCGAGCAGGTTTTACAGGTGTATTCTCATCACATGCAGCCAAACATGCTTTGCATTTGAAGTTAGATGCCAACAATTGGGCCTCACTTGCACCCACATTTAGGCAATCATTGTGGGCTTTATGTAAACATAGAGTGCACTTAATGGAAGAACTTTGTGGATAGATGTCTTTGCCACATACAAAGCAGCAGCCCTTTGGAGCCATCTCCAAATAAGCACCATCAAAATGATAAAAATAGATAATTTGTCTCCTACTATATAATAGCAGATGATAATATTCTGAAGCAGATGATGAATAAGAAGAAAAGGCTTATAAGGTTAGGATTAGCCTGACTAGTCCAGGCAAGACCTCAACCTGGGCTATATAAGCCCTGCCCACACACACCACACTAGCAGTTCACAACCCCAGTAAGTTAACTGAAATGTTACACTCAGGAGAAATTTAAAAATAGCTACAATATTTCACTAAACACTATAAATAGTGAAGCTGAAAATCTGTGTCACCAATATGAAGCCACTTGGCAGGGATAATTGAAATTGAAATATAGTGAAAAGAAAAATGTACTTTTTCCAATAAAATCAAAGGGAAAACACTTTGTGCGATATTTTCTATCCCATACAACATAGAACAGTAAATTTTTGTGAGAATGTAGGAAATGAGGTACTCCAATCATGTGAAAAACGGCATGGCTGTAGCTTTAATAGAAATTGAGATAAAGCAAAGAGAAATATTAAGTTCTTCCATTGTAATCAATGGGAAAACGAATTTTGTCTCCTATACATGATAGAACTGCAAATTTTAAGCAGAATGTAAAGAATGTGGTACTCCAATCATGTGCAAAACGGCATCACGGCAGCTTTAATATAAATTGAGAAATAGCAAAAAGAAAAATGGAGTTTTTACGTTGAAATCATTAGAAAAACACATTTTGCAATATTTTCTCTCCTATACAACATAGAACTGTAAATTTTTGCAAGAATGTAAGGAATGATGTACTTCAATCATGAGGAAAACGGCATGGCTACAGCTTTAATAGAAATTGATATATAGCCAAAAGAAAAATAGAGTTTGTACATTGAAATCAATAAGAAAACTTCTCTCCTGTAGAACATAGAACTATAAATTTTTGCGAGAATGTAGGGAATGAGGTACTCCAATCATGTGCAAAACGGCATAGATGTAGCTTTATTAGAAATTGAGATAAAGCAAAAAAACTTATGAAGCTTTTGCATTGAAATCAGAGGGAAAACACACTTTGTGCATTATTTTCTTTCCTATACATAATAGAACCACAAATTTTGGACAGAATGTTGGAAATCTGGTACTCCAATCATGTGCAAAATGGCATGGCGGTAGCTTTAATAGAAATTGAGATATAGCAAAAATGGGAAAATACACTTTGTGTGATATTTTCTTTCCTACACATAATAGTACTACAAATTTTGGAAAGAATGTAGGAAATGACATATTTCAATCATGTGCAAAACGGCATGGCTGTAGCTGTAATAGAAATTGCGATATAGCAAAAAGAATTATGAAGTCTGGTCACCAATGTGTATTATTTGATTGCTGGACAGTCTGTTCACCACTTGGGGCAGTCTGTTTGTCTCTGACTGGTATTTTCACCCAGTGTTTGGGCCAATTACAGTGGGAATTGTTAAGCCTTATTCGTGCACATAAGGTAGTCTGCAGCAACGCAGACTTTGTTCTGGTGACTGGGGCCGGTTTTGTGCCCCTAGGGGCAGATGGCGCCACAGGGGGTATGTACTATATGTGGTAAGGATATCTATTCACGTAGCTCAGTGGTTCGTTGCAATCAGTGCTTTAAGAAATCACAGTGTGTTTAAACATTACTGCTAATGAGGCACAGCTCCTATTGCAGACCTACAAGTTCAAGAAATGTTTACAGGCTCATAATGACAATACCCCAGTGAAACCCTGCCATTCAGAGAGTGGGGAGATACCTTGAATACCCTTGGACCCTACTATGATATTAATGAAATTTGAATCCCAATTGCTATCTACCGTCAGCAAGGTCATATCAGAGTGCTTGCGGCCTGTGCTGGAGCTTACTGACGCCATCAAAGGCTATGCTTCTGCTAATAACGGCATGTTGCAGGAGTTGCGTCTATTGTGGGCTGATATTGCAGACCTCAAAGCTACTATGGCACCTTGCTTACCCCCATCAAAGTTTCCCCCTTTATTTGCTGAGGTGGTGGCCCATGGGTTTACTAACAAGGCACATGAGCATCAAGGCATGGGGAAACTGTCTAGTAATGGACAAATCCCTGTAGACCGCAAGACTTTAAGCCTGTTGCTTTTGACTCAACCAATGCAGAAACCTTCTTCAAAGCCTCCTTTGAAAGTTGTGAAAGGATCAGGGTCATCTCTTAAAATTTGTGGGGAACCAAAGGTCTACTCCACCAGGATTTTCATTACTTATTTGAATCATGAGCTTTCATGTCATAATATCCATGAACACCTCTCTGACTTCATTCCTGGTCAATATAACCAAATATTTCAACTAAAAATTAAATATGACACATATTCCTCGTTCGTTGTTAATTATTCTGGCATTGGCCCAGATGCATTAATGGCAGATGAAGCGATTTATAGGTAAACTTCAAGACTCTATGATTAAAGACAAACTAACAGTTGACCTTCAAGGTGGTACCCAAACAATATTACCAATTTGTGAAGAAAATGCAGGGAGAGAGGCAACCCCACAGGCTGTCCCCAACTAATGTCTGGTACAAAATTAATCAGGCTATATTACCAGAATGTTAGAAGCCTCCAGAACAAAGGTGATACATTCATGGCTAATGTCACTCTCTATAATTACGACATTATTGCTCTGACTGAGACCTGGCTATCTCCAATGATTAATTCACAAAACTATTTCCCACCATACTACCTCGTTTTTAGGGGCAATACAATGGCCTCCTTTACAGGTGGGGGGTTATTAATTGTCATTAACACATCCACACTTGGAAGACACTGCCACATTATTTCTGATTTTATGTGTACAAGACCACATCTGGGCAGTTTCATTAAGGAGCAGGGACCTGGAACCAATTACTATAGTGGCTTGCTACCTGTCTCCTGCTTTGCCATCAGTGACCTATACTGAACTGATGGACTCTTTAGCTGCCAAGCTTGCCTCCTACTCTTCTATTATGCTATTGGGGGACTTTAATATTCCACTCATTGACTGAACGGCCCCAGTCCCACTATATTATGGGTCCACTCAAGCCTGTAAAGCCACATCCTTAATATCTTTATCATCTCTTACTGGGCTAGGCCAGCATAATAGTATATTTAATGTAAATCAATGGCTTTTCTGAGTTGTGCTGTATCCCCCTCTCCAAACTGGACCCTCACCACCCATCTTTAGAAATTAAGTTGAACCTGAAACTAACCTCCTCTACTCATCAAAGGGCCCCAGAACCAAATCTGAAATTTAATTGGCCTAAAGGCGATTACACAATGTTATATTACTGCCTTTTAAATACAAATTGGTCAAAACTATTTTTAAATTCAACACCAGAAAGGGCTGTTAAGATGTTCTATTTTGAAATGCTTGGTGCTATGCAGGACTTCATACCTGCTACTATCCCCCTAAGGAAGTATCCTAACTATCCAGAATGGTTCAGCTCTGAGCTGATTAAGTTAATCAAAAGGAAAAGGCGACTCGTTTCTTTGTGTAAATATGCCCCAACATTGGACTCCAGGTATCGTTTTGCTGAGGCACGGTTGAAGGTCAAGCATCTGCTTGGCCATGGCCATCAAATATTCCTAGCCAACCTTGCACAACACCACAACTCTGCCCGCACCTTTTGGACCCAGTACAAGTGATTGATTTCCACTCAAAATGAAACTCCTGCACTTTACGTGAATGGCAATTTAGTTATCAATCCAGTTGATGTAGGGGAGGTTTTTGTCAACTTTTATTCTAATCTGGTGTCCAGGCAATCACAATCATTAACTGGAATCCATTAACCTTACTGTCTTCCTGAAGGGGGAAGGCCCTAACTTGTGATTCAATAACCACATAAGAGGTCCTCCTGGCAATTAAGAAGTTAAAACCCAGTTTTGCTTTTTCACCTGACAAAATTCCTTCCATTATGTTCAAGGCTTATGGGGACCTTTTATCCCCAGTATTGGCCACATTATTTACTAAATGCTTGCAGCCTCATTTTGTACCTTTAGCCTGGAAGACTTCTCATGCAATTCCAATATATAAACAGGGTTCATGGCTGGTTCCATCAAATTACCGCCCCATATCCATTATACCACCTATAGCAAAAATTCTAGAATATATAATTCAGGGCAAATTGAACTCTTGGAGTTCAGGATTCTTAAACCCCTCTCAGCATGGCTTTTTAAGGGGCCGTTCCACTGAATCCAATTTGTCAGTACATTTATCTTCCATAGTAGCTGCATGTAATCAAAAACATCAAGTGGACGCCCTGTATCTTGACCATTCCAACGCGTTTTACAGGGTGTCCACTCCACTTCTTCTTTGGAAGTTGCATACATATGGTCTGGCAGGTCACCTGTTAGTCCTCCTGGAAAATTATCTTAATGCATGCCCAAATTATGTAAGAATTGGCCATAGTAGGAGCCAGAGCTCTTATTTATAGAATGTTGGTTTACCTCAAGGCAGTGCCTTGAGCACAGTTCTATTTAATATATATGTGAATGACTTGTTCAAAATTTGTTCCAGTGAGGCAGATCCACTTGCATTTGCCGATGATATTAAATTGTCAAAGTGTATTAAAGATGCTCAGTCTTCTTTTGAACTAAATAGGGCTTTATTCAGTGTTGAAAAATGGCTTCAGGATAACGACCTTGAATTGAATTATAATAAATCATATGTTATCTCTCTTTACAGAATCCAGTCCCCAAACATTTATCCTTAAACTTTTTCTGATGACTCTCTAGTACCACGTTGTGTGGTTGTTAAGTCCCCCTGCTAACCCAGAAACACTACAACACAACATCTCACAGCCCCCTCAAAACCTGATTCCCTAGTACTTTTAAGTGATTTGTCTATAGTTATGAACACCCCACCCCCATTACCACCTCCCATGTCTCTTCTATACACAATGTACCTATCAGGAAAAATCTCAGTTGAATACATATATTCGTTTAACCATGATTCAGTGCCAAAAACAATATCAGCATCCCATGTAGCAGTAAGGGCTTTAAACTCAGCCACTTTAGTGACTATGCTTCTACAGTTGATAACAAGATAAGTCTATTGATCATTTACTACTAATCTCCTGCCCATCCCTGCATTACTGCAATCAAGTAGTCTCATGCTATGCATGTTGTGATTCAACCTGGAGCACCATGGAGCACTCTTCCCTAAAAAATCAACTATACCCTCCTTAATTTTTCTCCCAACCCTAGTGGCAGCTCTCTTATTGATATACAATCTCTCCCTTTTAAACCTGTTGTG
>JAAFCE010009058.1:1626185-1640957 GCA_013389805.1 Trigoniulus corallinus
GACATGCCCTATATTCAAAGAGCTACACTCCAATCAATTGTCATTCACCCATGGGGCCTTAGCTGAAGCTACTACTCCTCTGTCTTTTCTTTCAATGATTGAAGAGAGCATTAACTTTCCCTGTGGTCTGATACTGCTGACTTCCTTGGCATTGTCCACAATTCCTTCCAGAACTGCAGCTGAAGGTTTATTGTAAATTATTTCATTAGACCCTATATGCAAGATAAATAAGCATTCCTCTCTTTCAAAATGTGCAAAATGGCATAGCTATAGCTGTAAAAGAAATTGAGTTATTGCAAAAAAAATTAAGTTTTTCCATTGTAATCAATAAAAAACACACTTTGGGCATCTTTTTCTCTTCTATACATCATAGAACTGTAAATTTTTGCCAGTATATAGGGAATGCGATACTCCAATCATAGGAAAAACGGAATGGCAGTAGCTTTAACAGAAATTGAAATATATCTAAAATATATAGTTTTTCCATTGAAATCAATAGGAAAACACACCTTGTGTATTATTTTCTCTTCTAAACATCACAAAACTGTAAATTTTTGCCAAAATGTAGAGAACGTGGTATTCCATGCTTATGCAAAACGGCATGGCTGTAGCTTTAAAAAAAAGTTTTTCCATTAAAATCAATGGGAAAACACACTTTGGGCATTATTTTCTCTTCAATAAATCATACAACTGTAAATTTTTGCCAGAATATAGGGAATCTGATATTCCAATCATGTGCAAAATGGCATGGCTGCAGGTTTAATAGGAATTAAGATATAACAAAAAAATTCCATTGAAATCAAATGGAAATCACACTTTGTGCGTTATTTTCTCTCCTATAAATCATAGAATTAAAAATTCTTGTCAGAATGTAAGGAATGTGGGACTCCATTCATCTGCAAAATGGCATGGCGGCAGCTTTAATAGAAACTAATATATTGCAAAAAAATAATGCTTTTCCTTTGAAAAGGATGGGAAAACACACTTTGTGCATTGATTTCTCCAATACACATCATAGAACTCTAATTTTTGGCCATAATGTAGGGAATGTGGTACTCCATTCATGTTCAAAATGTCATGAAAAACACTTTGTGCATTACTTTCTGCGTACACATGATAGTTCTGGAAATTTTTGCAAGAATGGGGGGAATGTGGTACTCCAATCAGGTGCAAAACGGCATATTTTCATTCCTATACATGATAGAACTGTAAATTTTGGCCAGAATATACGGAATGTGGGGCTCAAATCACGTGCAAAATGGCATTGCTGTCACTTTAATAGAAATTGAGATACTATATAGCAAAAGGAAAAATGAAGCTTTCCCATTGAAATCAATGGGAAAACACAGTTTGTGCATTTTCTCTCCTACACATTATAGAACTGTAAAATTTTGACAGAATATGGGGAATGTGGTACTCCAATCATGTGCTTAACAGCATGGCTGTGGCTTTAATGGAAATTGATATATATATATAAAAAAATGAAGTTTTTAAATTGAAATCAAAGGGAAAACACACTTTGTGAGATATTTTCTTTCCTATACATAATAGTAACCTAAATTTTTGCCAAAATGTTGGGAATGTGGTACTCCAATCAGTGGAAAATGGCATGGCCATAGCTTTAATAGAAATTGAGATACAGAAGTAAAAAATGAAGTTTTCCATTTAAATCAATGGGAAAAAAGACTTTCTGCGTTTTCTCTTCTATAAATGGTAGAACTGTAAATTGTGGCCAGAATGTAGGGAATGTGGTACTCCAATCATGTGCAAAACGGCATGTCAGTACCTTTAATAGAAATTGAGATATAGCAGTAATAAAAATGAAGTTTTTCCATTGAAATCAATGGGAGAAACACAGTTTGTGCGATTTCTCTCCTATCAATACTAGAACTGAAAATTTTTGCCAGAATGTAGGTAATGTAATACCCAAATCATGTGCAAAATGCCATGGCTTTAGCTTTAAAAGAAATTGAGATATACCAAAAAGAAAAATGGAGATTTTAGATTGAAATCAATAGGAAAACACACTTTGTGCGATATTTTTCTCTCCTATATATAATAGAATCATTATTTTTTCCCAGAATGTTGGGAACGTGGTACTCCAATCATGTGCAAAATGGCATGGTTGTAGCTTTAATATAAATTGAGATATAGCAAAAAGAAAAATGAAGTTTTTCCATTATCATCAATGGTAAAATACACTTTGTGTATTTTTCTCCTATACATGATAGAACTGTAAATTTTGGCCAGAATGTAGGTAATGTGGTACCCTAATCATGTGCAAAATGGCATGGCTGTAGCATTAACAGAAATTGTGCTATGACAAAAAAATGAAGTTTCTCCATTGAATTCAATGGGAAAACACACTCTATACATGCTAGAACTATAAATTTTGGACATCATGTCATGAATTTGGTATTACAATCATGTGCAAAACGGCATGGCTGTGGCTTTAATAGAAATTGACATATATGAAAAAGAAAAATGAAGTTTTTCCATTGAAATCAATGGGAAAAAAACTTTGTGCCAAATATTCTCTCCTATAAATAATAGAACCATAAATTTTTAGCAGAATGTTGGGAATGTGGGACTCCAATCATGTGAAAATGGCATGGCTGTAGCTTAAATAGAAATTGAGATGAAATGCATTGCATTGAAATCAATGGGAAAACACACTTTCTGTGATATTTTCTCTCCTTTAAATAATGGAACCACAAATTTTTGACATAGTGTTTGGAATGTGGTACTCTAATCATGTGCAAAACGGCGTGGCTGTAGATTTAATAGAAATGGAGATATAGCAAAGAGAAAAATGAAGATTTTTTCTTTGAAATCAATGGGAAGACAATATGTGCGTTTTCTCTCCTATACATCATAGAACTGTAACGTTAGGCAAAAAAAATGTAGAGAATATGGGACGCTAATCATGTGCAAAACGCTATGGCTATAGCTGTAATAGTAATTGAGATGTACCAAAAGTACAATCAAAGTTTTCTATTCAAATCAATGGGAAAACACACTCTGGGCGTTTTCTGTACTCCAAGCATGTGCAAAATGGCATGGCTGTATCTTCACTAAAAATTGGGACATAGGAAAAATAAAAATAAAGTTTTTCCATAGAAAACAATAGGAAAACACACTTTGTGTGATATTTTCTTCCCCATTAATAATAGCACTGGAAATTTTTTGCCAGAATGTTGGGAATTTGGAGCTCCAATCATTTGCAAAACAGCATTGCTGTAGCTTTAACAGAAATTGAGATATAGCAAAGGAAACATGAAGTTTTTCCATTGAAATCAATGGGGAAACACACTTTGTGCATTTGCTCTTCTATACATAATAGAACTGTAAATTTCCGCCAGAATGTAGGGAATGTGGTAGTCTAATCATGTTCTTGGAGAGAAAATAATGCACAAAGTGTGTTTTCCCTTTGATATCAATGAAAAACCTTTCTTTTTTTTGCTATGTCTCTATTTCTATTAAAGCTACAGCCATACCGTTTTGCACACGATTGGAGTACCATATTCTCCACATTCTGGATAAAAGATATAGTTCTATCATGTATTGGAGAGACAATCACACAAAGTGTGTGTATTCCCATTGATTTCAATGGAAAAACTTCATATTTGTATTTGCTATAGTGCAATTTCTATTAAGCCTATAGCCATGCCGCTTTGCACATGATAGGAGTACAACATTCCCTACAGTTCTAACATGTATAGTAGAGAAAATAACACACAAAGTGCATTTTTCTTACGATGTCAAAGGAAAAACTTAATTTTACATGTTGCTACAGTATATCTCAATTTCTATTAAAGCTACAGTCATGCCGTTTTGCACATGATTGGAGTACCACATTCCCTACGTTCTCACAATAATTTACAGTTAAATGATGTATAGGAGGGAAAATATCACAAAAAGCATGTTTTTATTAACTTCAATGAAAAAACTTAATTATTCTTTTTGCTGTATCTCAATTTCTATGAACGCTACAGCCATGCCGTTTTGCACATGATTGAAGTACCACTCTCTTAAAATTCTGGCAAAAATTTATGGTTCTAATATATAGTGATTTCCTATTGATTTCAATGGAAAAACTTCATTTTTCTTTTTGCTATATCTCAATTTCCATTAAAGCTAAAGCCATGCCATTTTGCCGCATGATTGCAGTACCATATTCTGAATATTTAAGCAGAAATTTTTCAGTTTTATTATCTATAAGAGAGAAAATTTTGCACAAAGTGTGTTTTCACATTGATTTTAATGGAAAAGATCATTTTTCTACTTCCTATATCTCAATATCTATTAGAGATACAGCCATGAGGTTTTGCACATGATTCGAGTACTACATTCCCAACATTCTGGCAAAAATTTATGGTTCTATTATGTATAGGAGAGAAAATATCGCACAAAGCTTGTTTTCCCATTAATTTCAATGGAAAAACTTCATTTTTGTTTTTGCAATATCTCAAATTTTATTAGAGCTACAGACATTCCATTTTGCACATGATTGTAGTACCATATTCTATCACATTTCATCATACCAGTTCTATCATGTGTAGCAGTGAAAACGCCCAAAGTGGGTTTTCCCATTGATTTTAATGGAAAAGCATCATTTTTCTTTTTGCTACGTCTCAATTTCTATTAAAGCTACAGCCATGCCGTTTTGCCCATGATTGGAGTACCACATTCCCTACATTCTGGCGAAAACTTACAGGTCTATCATGTATAGCAGTGAAAACACCCAAAGTGGGGATTCCCATTGATTTTAGTGGAAAAGCATCATTTTTCTTTTTCTATGTCTCAATTTCTATTAAAGCTACAGCCAATGCTACTACAAATCATGCACATGATTGGAGTACCAATTCCCAACATTCTCACAGAAATTTACACTACTATTTCCTATAGGAAAGAACATATCACACAAAGTGTGTTTTTCCATTGATTTTATTGGAAAAACTCCATTTTTCTTTTTGCTATATCTCAACTTTTATTAAAACTACAGCTATGCTGTTTTGCATATGATTGGAATACCACATTTCCTACATTCTGGCCAAAACTTACAGGTCTATCATCTATATGAGAGAAAACGCAGAAAGTGTGTTTTCCCATTGACTTCAATGGAGAAACTTCATTTTTCTTACTGCTATATCTCAATTTCTATTAAAGCTACACCCATGCCGTTTTACACATGATTGCAGTGCCACATTCCAAACAATCTGGCAAACATTTATGGGTCTATTATGTATAGGAAAAAATATCACACAATGTGTGTTTTACTATTGATTTCAAAAAAAATCTTCATTGTTCTTTTTGCTATATCTCAATTTCTATTAAAGCTACAGCCATGCCGTTTTGCAAAAGATTGGAGTATCACATTCCCAACATTCTGGCAAAAATTTACAGTTCTATTTTATATAGCAGAGAAAATATCACACAAGGTGTTTTTTCTTATTGATTTGAATGGAAAAACTTCATTCTTCTTTTTGCTATATCTCAATTTCTATTAAAGCTACAGCCATGCTGTTTTTCACTAGATTCTGGCAAAAATTTATCATTCTATTATGTATAGGAAAATAATTTCGCACAAAGTGTGTTTTCTCATTGATTTCAAATTGAAAAACTTCATTTTTGTTTTTGCTATATCTCAATTGCTATTGAAGCTATGGCCATCCCACTGTGCACATGATTGGAGTACCACATTCCCAATATTAAGGTAAAAATTAAAGGTTCTATTATATATAGGAAAGATAACATCACACAAAGTGTGTTTTTCTATTGATTTTAATTGGAAAAATGTATATCAATTTCAATTAAAGCTACAGCCATGCCATTTCCGAATGATTGGTGTAGCACATTCCCAACATTCTGGCAAAAATTTATGGTTCAATTATGCACAAGAAAGAAAATATCGCACAAAGTGTGTTTTACCATTGATTTTAATGAAAGAACTGCATTTTTCTTTTTGCTATGTCTCAATTTCCATTAAAGGTATAGCCATGCCGTTTTGCACATGATTGGAGTACCATATTTATTTCACATGGAGTTCCAATTTATTTCAATTGAAAAAACTACATTTTTATTTTTGCTATATCTCAATTTCCATTAAAGCTTCAGCCATGATATTTTGCACATGATTGAAGTACCACATTCCCAACATTCTGGCCAAGATTAATTGCTTTATTATGTATTGGAGAGAAAATATCGCACCAAGTGTGATTTCTCATTGATTTGAATGGAAAAACTTCATTTTTTGCAATATCTCAATTTCTATTAAAGCTACAGCCATGCCGTTATGAACATGATTGGAGTATCACATTCCCTATGTTCTGTCCAAATTTTACCTTTCTATGATGTATAGGAGAGAAAATATCGCACAAAGTGTGTTTTCCCATTGATTTTAATGGAAAAACTTCACTTTTCTTTCTGCTATATCTCAATTTCTACTACAGCTACAGACGCACAGTTGGTGAAATGACGAATCTAGCAGGACAAAATTCATTTTTTCACTATTAAAATTATTGTTTATAAACTGGATATTATTAAAGAAAAACATCCCAATATTTTAAATCTGAAAAAATAAAAAAAATATGTCCACATATTACAGCGTCACAGCTCTCTAAACATGAAGGAGATTTGGAGTTAGATGCATTCGGGGAATGTCCCCTAACAGTGATTGTACTTTGAAGTTGTATATTGCAAGCTGTAAATGTTTTTATGATATTTTTTTTAAATGGAGAATAAACAGCAAGGTTAGTGAACCGTTTTACATAATTTTTAACTTGACTCATTGCAAAATATTGCTTTCTAAACTTTGTTTAGATTTTTAATTTGGTATTTTTTCATATTAATTATTGAAATTACTTTCGAAATAATACATTTGAAAAATTGTGCACTTTTTTGCACATTTTGACAACTCATTGCTTTAAAGATAGTCATGACTTTTCGAAATTTTGTTGCTTGCAGAGAACCAATGTAGAATTTTATGAAGAGTCCTATTTGATCTACTTCAAACAAAAACTGTTTGATCTACTTCAAACAAACCATGTTTTACAAAATGCAGGTTTAAACAATGCATCATTTAATATTCAAAATTTGCTCTTCTATATTCCAATTCAACATCCGATGGAAAAGGAGTTATAGGATTAAGGATAGGTTTATTTCTAGCAACAAGCAATGGCTGCAACAATATTTAAACCTTTCAGAACTACCTAATGATGAGCGAGGAAGTTCTAGTGTTAGTGTTGGTAGGCCTAGGAAACTATTTACATTAAGTTGCAAAAGAAGCAAGATGCATAAAGTAAACCACCTTCTCATGCAGCATTCAAAGGATGAACTAACATTTGCTGCTCAGCTTTCTTTGAGTAAATCAGGAGAAAAGGATGCTGCAGCTATAGTAAAAGAAGCAACACAACACCAAGACAAGCATCAAAAATTAAAAAAGCATATCATACACCCTCTCCAATACCAATTCCATTTACACCTGAAGAAGCTTTATAGCTCCTGGTGAATGCAAAAATGACCAATTCTCAATATAATTTAGTTAGAACACAAGCAAAACAAAGAAACTGTAATATATACCCTTCATGTGATGTCATAAAAAAAGAAAAGATAGCTTGTTATCCATCTAAGAGTACAATCCATATTACAGAGTTTTCTGAAGAAATTCAGCTGCAAGCCTTAATATATCACACAATAGCATGAATTATTAGTGTACAAGAACCAGTATTTCACAAAATATCGGATTGTGGCCGAGTGACAATGATTTTTAAATGGGGCTGTGATGGAAGTAGTGGGCATACCAATTATAAACAGAAATTTGCTACTTTATCCACACATGATGAGTCTGATCTTTTTCTTGTGTCTTTGGTACCAAAACGATTATATTCTTGTCCTGAAGGGGTTAATGAGAGTATGATTATATTATGGCAAAACAAAAGACCATGTTCACCATGGTTTTGTCAGCCTATGAAAATTTTACTTGAAAAAGAGAATATGGATTTAATAAAAAAAAAAGAAGTTGCTATTATTGAAGAGCAAATAGCAAATCTTCATCCTACCTCTTTATCTGTGTCTGGTAAAGAACTAACTGTTCATTCAAAACTTGCATTTACCATGGTGGATGGAAAAATTTGCAGTTCTATTACAAATATTTCTTCTCAGAAATGTTATTTTTGTGGGGCAAGTCCCAAGGAGAGGAACAACATTGGAAATATAACAAAAAAAGTAGGAACTTCAAAGTATTTTAGTTTTGGGCTTTCACCCCTCCATGCATACATTCACTTTTCTCAATGTTTATTGCACATTGCACACCATCTTGATGTAAAAGAGTGGCAAGTGTGAAGTAAGAAAAAAAGAGAAAGTTGCTGAAAGGAAGAAACACATTATCAAAAATTTTCACTCTAAAATGGGTTTAGTCATGGACCAAGTAAAGCCTGGCTCTGGCACTAGTAACGATGGTAATACTGCTTGCCAGTTTTTCAGAAACCCAACTCTCTCTTCAGAAATTACTGGGATTAATAAAATTCTTATTATAAGATTTGGAAATATACTCTAAGCTCTATCAAGTGGATTTCCTGTAAATATCTCAGCATTTGATTAATATGCAAAAGAAACTGCAAATATATATTTAAAATATTATTCCTGGTACTATATGCCTGCAAGTGTCCACAAAATTCTTATACATGGATCTGAGATAATTGAAGGAGCAATCCTTCCAATTGGGCAACTGTCAGAAGAAGCTCAAGAAGCAAGAAATAAAGATATTCGAAGGTACTGTGAATTGCACACCAGAAAGTCATCAAGAACTAATACCATAGAGCTGATAAGTTCAGATCCAGTTATTTCACAAATGCAAGGTATCTCTACTGAAATGGGTGGAAGTTTACCTTTAGATGTCCAGAAACTCCTTCAGCAGCCTGTCATTCAAGGTATTGTGGATGAAATGGACAGATCCAGTAGTGAGTTGGACAGCATTGAACAATATATCAATCAATCATTCTTGGTATATGTACTCATTGTAATGAGGTTTAGCTGTAAGATTAGGCTTATCTGTTTTCAATTATTTTTCCAATAAGTTATTAATTAACATTTGAATGCTACATTACATAATCCCAATGCTAATTGATTTTAACATGAAAAGGGCTGTATAAATAATTTTTATTATGCTTTGTTCTTATAACGTTTTGCTAGAAATAAATAATTTCATAATTAATATATACTTTTTGCTGACATAAACGTCATTTTAGCAAAGAAATAATTTTGTCATGCAAGATTGGTCATTTCACCCACTGTGAGATGTGCCGTTTTGCTCATGATTGGAGTACCACATTCCCAACATCATCATCATCACCTCACCCTTCTCCCACTTGAGGCAGAGTCGGGACTGTGGGTTCTAATCCTCCACTCCCACCAAGTCCCCCTCCATCCCACACGCCTCCATGTCCCTTTGTGCCACCTGTTCCCACATCCGTTTTGGTTGTCCTCTACCCCTACTGCCCCCAACAACCTGCAGTCCCACAATGGACCTAAAAAGTTCCTCCTCTCCCATCCTCATCACATGCCCATACCACCTCAAACGCTTTTCTCTAATCTTCTCTGCAATGTCCACCCCAAGCTACCTCTAACAAAACTGTTTTGGATTCTGTCAGATCATGACACCCCACACATGTAGCGCAGCATTCGCATCTCTGCCACTTGCATTTGCCTTTCATGGGTCTTCCTAACTGCCCAACACTCTGAGCCATACAGCATAGTGGTCCTAATGACTTCATTGGGTCTCTGCGATCACACAGGACCCCACTTGCATGTCTCCATTTCAACCATCCTGCATTAATCCGATGGGTCACGTCAGAATCAATCTCCCCATTACTCTAGAAAAGTAATCCTAGATAGTGAAATTCCTGCACCACCAGGATCTCCTCTCCCCCGCAACATAACTCATCCTTTTGCCCCTGGCCACTAAAATTGAAAGCCAGGTACTCAGTCTTCCTCATGTTAACCTTAAGGTCCCCTTCTGCCATTGCTGTTTTAATGCCTTGTAGGCCCTTTTGTGCACCTTGGACTCCTCGAGCCTTCCCACATCATCTGCAAATACCAGGCACTGGGGGGCCCATTCCCCTATTCCCATCAGCAGCTCATCCATTACCAGAGTGAATAGGTATGGGCGAAGTGCTGACCCTTGATGCACATTGACCGGCATGTTGAAGCTTGCAGTGTTACCCCATGCTGTCCTCACCCTAGTGATGGAACCATCATACATATCCTGCACTATCCTAATGTGGCCTTCATCAACCCCTTTCTTTCTTAGGACATTCCATACTACCTGTCTAGAGACACTATCATACACCTTCTCCAGGTCAATGAATATTACATGAAGGTCCTTTTTCACTGCTCTATGCTTATCTATCATCTGTCGTAGAATAAAGTTTGGTTCCATTGTAGGCCTACCAGGCATAATCCCAAATTGATTTCCCTGGACACTGGTTTGGTCTCTGAGGCGACATTCTATGACACGCTCCCACAGCTTCATAGAATGGCTCATCAGCTTAAGGCCCATATAGTTTCCACAGTCCTGAGCATCACCTTTGCCCTTGAACACTGGAACTATCCAACTTTCCTGCCATGCAGTTGGCATCCTGTCACCATTTGCTAACTTGTTGAAAAGCTTCCCTAGCCATGTAATGCCAGTTGTTCCCAAGGTGTGCCAAACATCCAATGGGATCTTATCTGGGCCTACTGCTTTTTGACTTTTCATCTTTTGAAGGGCTCTTACTATTTCATCATCACTCACCCTGTCCACTGCCTGTGGAGTGCATGGATTGCTGTTTGCAACTCCTGCACATGTGGCTGCATTTAAGAGGCTGTGTTAGTACTCCTCCCACCTTTTGATTACCTCTGCTGGTTGGAACAGGACCCTTCCATTGGAATCCTTTACCATTAGGGCCCTGGTAACATCCTTACTAGTTCTATCCCTGTTCTTGTCCAGTCTAAAAACTGCATTCTCTCCCTCCCTTGTTCCCAGCATTTCATATGGTGCCTCATACTTCTGGTACTTAGCTAGGGCAATGGTCGCCCTTGCTTGAATGTAGTCTGTCTTGGAAACCTGATCCCCTTGCCACCTCTCATGGCTATAAGTTCTCCCCTCACAAAACAACTGTCATGCACTTCTGTCATAAGCGAGGGCTTCACCCTCAGCCTCAGCTTACCCTGGAGGGCCGCCTCCTCCCAGTTTTAGAGGCAGCCCGGTTTCTTGGTCTCCGTTTTGACAGCTGACATGGGTCCCGCACTTCAAGGAGCTGAAGGCTAAGTGCCTTCGCTCCCTTAATATTCTGCGGTGCCTGCAGGGAACTAGTTTTGGGGCAGATTGAACAGTGATGCTTCGACTTTACAGATCACTTGTTCGATCACGTCTCGATTATGGCTGTGGCATATATGGTCTGGCTGTCCCGTCAAGTCTCTGGCATGTTGGCATCATGGGCAATGAGAGGGCGGATGCCCATGCCCGTCAGGTGGCCCACTTGCCAGATGAACCCAACACTACTGTCTCCTCCTCCGATGCTCTCCCGATGGTACGGTGGGCCATCCATGGCAAATGGCGGTCCCAGTGGTTTGCAGAGACCACCAACAAACTCTGCACACTGAAGGACACTCCAGATCACTGGGTGTCCCCATGCCGCCAGTCACGAAGGGAGGAAGTTGTGCTTGCTCGGCTTTGGATCGGTCACACGTTCCTCACCCACTCCTACATTCTATGGGGTGAGGATACACCATGGTGTAACTTCTGTTGGGAGCCTCTCACAGTGGCACACATCTTTAGTCACTGTGAGAGATACCGAGAGCTTAGATGGCGACTGGGAGTCAGTCCAGAGCTCTCCACATCACTTGGGGATAATCCCCAGGCAGTGGAGAGCTCGGTGGTATTTGTGAAGGAGGCTGGCCTCTTTCACAAAATTTGATTTACACACTGCTTTTGCATTTACTCTTGTCTTATTTTGGCTTTTGCCTTTATTTATGTGTCTGTTTTGGCTTTTGCCACATTTATTATTGTGTGTTTTGGCTTTTGCCTTTTTATTGTTATTTCTGTTTTATGTTTTGGCTTTTGTCGCTTGTATTGTTATGTCTGTTTTGGCTTTTGCCACTTTTATTGTTATGTCCGTTTTCACTTTTGCCTCTTTTATTGTTATTTTTGTATTATGTTTTGGGTTTTGCCACTTTTATTGTTATTTCTGTTTTAGCTTTTGCTACTTTTACCTTTCTGTGTGTTTTGGCTTTTGCTACTTTTACCTTTCTGTGTGTTTTGGCTTTTGCTACTTTTACCTTTCTGTGTATTTTGGCTTTTGCCTATTTTATTCTGAAATTTTATTGGGCTATTGCCTTTTTATTGTTATGATGATTAGTGTTTTGCTGTTATTTATTGCCACCATGTTGGGATGGCCATTTACACCCCCACCATGGTGATTGTCCTTCTGGGCCCTAATGACCTTTGTTTTCGATGGGCCCTAAAACACTAACAAACAAACAAACATCATCTGTCCCCTTATTCACCCATGCTCCCTGCATTCTTCACCCAACGTTATTCCTTTAATACCACTGACACCTTATCCCTCTCCCTGCCATTTACAGTCAGCTGGTTCAGTCCACCTGATACAATCCTATCTCCCAGAATTAGGACTGACCTGTCCACCTTCCCTTCACTCTGCCCTGTATTCCCTTGTCTGCCCTCTTCCCTTCTGCCTTCCTCTCAATCACCTTTGCTTCTGCTGTTTTACCCCTTTCCTGTCTAGTGCTCCATTTTGTCCATCCTTTTCCCTTCCACCAGCCATCATCATTTTTTCCAGTGTCCCTATCTGCCCATGAATTTCCACCAATTGCTGAGACAGCTGGTCAATGTGCTCCTCCATGACCTCTGTTCTGCTTGCTGTTTGCTCCATAGTCCTGTCCAGCCTTTCAATATCCCTCTGTGATGCAGCCAGTGACCACTTAATGGAACACATTAAGCACCTCCAATGGTTGTCGACATACACTTCCTCCTTGTATCCCATTGGAATGTCCACCCCACATTCCTTGACATTAGAGATGCTGGTTTAGTCCTTATGGAACCACCTGTAGCACCAGTCACACCAAATCATCCCTCCCTCCTCTTCTCCCTTAAACTTGCAGCTCTCTGGGTAGCAGTGTATTTCAGGGTTCCCTTCCCTTTCATTGTCCCCTGATGATCCTTGCTTCCTTCCCATTCTATCCTTTCCTTTGCTCCTTTTCCCACATTTCCTTCTCCTTTTGGCCCTTTAAACTATACTACAGCTCCTTACCCTCTTCAGATCTTACCTGTCAGCCTAACCCCTCTTCAATTCTAATGCTGCTTAACTATTTTCCACCTCTATCCCTATGTACTTTTGTTAGACACCATGTGGCCCTTCTGCACTCCCGTACGAAGCAACTCCTTGCTACCACTTTCCACCGACTTCGTATTTCCTTCTAAAACTCCTAAATTACCCTAGACCAACTGAATCTTTGCTTATCCCTGTAATCTTGGCACTTTACTATCCAAATAATGAAAAAACTTCACTTACACGCCACCTTTTTGGAGAGAAAATAATGGTCAAAGTGTGTTTACCTATTGATTTCAATGCAAAAACTACATATTTTTACAATATCTCAATTTCTGTCAAAGCTACAGCTGTGCTGTTTTGTTAATGATTGGAGATCCACATTCCCTACATTCGGGCAAAAATTTACAGTTCTATGATGTATAGGAGAGAAAATAATTTGCGAAGTGTGTTTTCCCATTGATTTCAATGGAAAAACTGCATTTTTTTGAAATATCTCAATTTCTATTGAAGCTACAGCCATCTGATTTTGCACATTAATGGAGTACCACATTCCCAACATTCTCTCAAAAATTTAATTTTTATGATGCATAGGAAAGAAAATATTGTATCATGTAAATATTGTACCATTTTTTGATATCTCAATTTCTATTAAAGCTACAGCAATGCCGATTTGTACATCAATGGAGTACCACATTCCCTACAATCTTGCAAAAATTAAAGTTCTATGATGTATAGGACAGAAAATAATGGCCAAAGTGTGTTTACCTATTGATTTCAATGGAAAAACTACATGTTTTTGCAATATCTGAACTTGTAGTAAAGCTACAGCCATGCTGCTTTGTTAATGATTGGAGATCCACATTCCCTACATTCCGGCAAAAAGTTACAGATCTATAATGTATAGAAGAGAAAACATTGCACACAGTGTGTTTTCCCATTGATTGCAATGGAATATCATTTGTTATATCTCAATTTCTATTAAAACTAAAGCCATGCCATTTTGCACATCATTGGAGTACCACATTCTCTAAATTCTGAAAAAAATTTACAGTTCTATTATGGATACCAGAGCAAAAACACACAAAGTGTGTTTTCCCATGGATTTCAATATCTCAATTTCTATTAAAGCTACAGCCATGCCATTTAGCACATGATTGGAGTACCACATTCATTTTCATTCTGGCCAAAATTTACAGTTTGATGATGTATAGGAGAGAAAATATTGCACAAAGTATGTTTTCTTTAGATTTCAATTGTATAACTACATTTTTTGCAATATCTCAATTTCTATTAAAGATAAAGCCATGCCGTTTTGCACATGATTCATGTACCACATTCCCTACATTCTGACAAAAATTTATAGTTCTTTCCTGTATAAGTGAGAAAATAACGCACATACTGTGTTATCCCATTGATTTCAATGGTAAAACTTCTTTTTTTT
>JAAFCE010009058.1:1649304-1675091 GCA_013389805.1 Trigoniulus corallinus
TTGAATTATGTGCCATTTCTTTTAGGCCCTTTTTGTAATTATTTTTTAATTATATGGCTTTTGCCTTTTTGTTTCTGTATTCGTTTTGGCTTTTGCCACATTTATTGTACTGTCTGTTTTGGCTTTTGCCACAATTATTATTCTGTCTTTTTTGGCTTTTGCCTTTTATTTCTGTGTTTGTCTTGGCTTTTGCCACATTTATTTTTCTCTCTGTTTTGGCTTTTGCCACTTTTATTGTTGTTTATGTTTTGGCTTTTGCCTTTTTTATATGTCTGTTTTGGCTTTTGCCTGTATTTCTTTTCTGAATAATTATTAGGCTATTGCGTTTTTATTGTTATTACTTTTATTGGCCTTTTGCCCTTTTTATTGCCATCATGGTGGGATGGCCATTTACACCCCCACCATGGTGATGTGTCTTTCTGGGCCCTAATGACCTTTGTAGTTGATGGGCCCTAAAGCAACAACAAAACAAACAAACAAAATCCAAGCGCCACATACCGCCTGTGCCATATCTTCTGTCACTTGATCGATATTGCTGTGCATGCCAGTGCACCAACACTGTCATTTGTGGAAGAGCCACATTCAAAGGGCCAAAGGGCTGCATGTGGCTCGCGAGCTGCAGTTTGCCGACCCCTGCTCTAAGGAGTACACCGATACAGACTTTCTGAACTTTGAATTAGTTTGAAGATAAATTTAGAAGGTAATATTTCCTATATAATTTGATACATCTTCAGCTTGGAATTCAACAAATGAGAGTGATAATGGTTTTAAAGTCTAATGATGTGACCCAGGACCTAATAGGTCTGCCTGTACAAATCCTAACATAAAAAAGAGTGTTGTCCACTATAGAAAGTTAGCAATTTGGTCCCAATTGAAGTATGCTGTAAATAAGTGGTTAAGAGGGTAACAGGGGGTATAATAATTATTTGTGTATGGCCTTAGAATCTTTTAGAGAAATAATAGCTAAGCCATTGGAATAACTTTCCCAACCCATCTCATTAGCTAAAATTGTCCATTCACACAGACTGATTATTACCCAACAGGGTGCAGAACTCAGTAGGGAGATTAACAGGTACAGGGAAAAGAAGAGCCAATATAGCTCGGCATTTAAACATGCAGTAGGATACCAATAGATCATTAATAGATAGACATTAATGATCAGTTACCCCCATTTGTATAGGGGAACCAAAGTAATGGGAAGGAGTAAAAAGGCGCACAGCCCGAGTTCTACGTGGAGGAACATGAAAATTTAGTTCGAAAAGTAGGCTATTACTGTCGACTTTATTATTAAAAATTCAATGAATCAAAAGTAGGCGAGACAGTCTGAAAAGAAGCTCACAGGAAAGAACACCTCTAAAGTCTAGGTTTGCCACAGGGGGGATATGTGATGTAAAAGGACCGATTTGTATTGGAGGTAAACAATGGCAATCCTTGCATAATCTTATCCACTATACCAAAGGTCATATTGTTATTATGCAAATTCTGAAGTTTCAATCTGGTAGAGGGGCTAGACAGGGCCCAAATGTTTGTGCAATACCATAATTTGGAAAGAATAGCAACTCCAAATAAGTGGGCAACTAGATCTGGGAAGAGGTAAATATCTCCTAGTCCCTTTATTGCTGCAAGCCCTCTATTTGCACTGAAATATAGTTGATTTATATGCAAATGAAAATTAAGCTTACTATCCAAGAAGACACCAAGGTCTTTTACAACAGTCGTTGACATGATAGGAGTCCCATCATGTAAAAAGTCGTGAAAATGATATGCGGAGAGACTTTGAAAGGTTAATAGCCAAGGAATTTAATTTAAACCATATTTTGAGAGAAACTAGGCCGTCTTGAAGAGTTAACACATCCTCCAGCCCTTTAATTTGATTTGAAAGCTTCAGGTCATCTGCGATGGCCAGCAAGTCAAGGTGAGGTGAGGTCACATCAAATATGTCATTTAAGAAAAGAGAGAACAAAATTGGGCTCAATATACTACCCTGGGGGACACCTTGAGATTGCATAAAGTAAAAGGGGCTTACATATTGTCCTAGTTTGATAAATTTTTTTCTGTTTTGATAGGTGGTTTTCTAAAAAGTGACAAAGACAAGGTGACAAGCGTCCCCTTTCCCACCTAAACCCACTGGGGTAGACTGAATGCCACCAAGCAGGCACGTCAGTCTACTAACTGGCCTCGTTTGCCCAGCACGTGGCGCCATATATTGGGAGCATGGCAAAGATACCCATGCAGCCTAGCTGTTGCATGACGCCACCTGGTGGGGGCGTTGGTGCTACCATGCAACCCTATACTCAGCTATCCTGACCCTGTGTCACCCCAACACAGGCATGCATCAATATATGAGATGTAAGAACAGAAAATTACAAAATTGAAACAAAACATAAATTCTAAACGTCAGAGTCAACAGCTTTGATGATCGACGGCCACAGCTTCATGTAGTCAGCAGAGGAAGTGGTACATCGAGGACCATCATGGTCATCTTTCCAACGCATCTTCTTAAAAATTAATCCCTTTGTAAGAGTGGTCTCATTGTGGTGATCTGGATCAGAGATGGAAGGTCATCATCTTCTTGCTGAGCATGTTGGAACTTGCTGATGAAACCGCCATCTTTTACTTCACTGAGCATCACACTCGGTCAAGGACACCACTTCTTGGATGCCTTTCGCTTCATCTGTCGATGAGCAACTTGAGTTCAAGGCTTGCCATTCTTCTTGTGAACGGGCACAATAGGACAAGCAAATTCGGACATACTAGGATGGATGGCGCCTGGCCTGAGGGATTCATCAATTTTCTGCTTGATGACAACCTTGTCATCTATGAATAATCGTCTGGGTCGTGGAAACACTGGAACGTCATCAGCTAGAATAATCGGTGTCTGTACCCCAACTTCTTTGGTTAAAATCATGGTGTAGTCACGTATCATTTTCGGAATCGGTGGGTGATGTGGACTAGGAACAGCATCTAGCACGTGGACATCAATTTGAAACAAGCTGGCAGGAGCATCAGGAACAACAACTGTCCAGGTAGCGGAGAGGCTTCTGCAAACAGCAGTAACATGACCTCTATCCAAGGTTAGGATGGATTGCCACAGGAAATTGGAACCCAAAAGAAAACTGCATGACATGTATGTGTCAGGTACCACATGTATTGCGAGGTCAAAGTTCTCGTGGTCCACAAGCAAAGATGACCAGAAACATCCCAGAGTGCATCTCTTGGAGGATCATACTCCAGAGAAAAATACTCCTGGCTGTAGCTTTGGTGCACCCATCTCAATATAAATCTGAGCACGTAGCAGGGACAGATCACTGCAAGAGTCAATTAGTGCATACAGGCTAAAGCCACATAGTGTAACAGTCTTGAAAGGTCAAACAGGAATATCTTTGGATACCACCTGGTGGGCCTGGTTGAATGGGCGTGCGGAAGCAAGATGAACAAACAGCTGACAGTGAAAACATTTCTTCCCTCTATGTTTATGTGGGCAACTGGAACTTAGGTGATCCCTTTCACCACAGTTGAAACATCGGATACTTGGTGAAGTCTTCTCAGGACTGGACCATACTGGCCATTCAAAACTACTATGTGAGAACTTGGTGATTAGCTTCATGTTGTCATAAGACATCAACTTCAACTGGAAACTAGCAACATCATGAGCACCATACAGAATGACTTTGTTAGAGTCCACATCATCGATTCCATCAATGATGTATTGATTGGCTGACTCCATCTCTACATTGGCTTGGGATGCAACATCTTGTACATGTACTCGTGACATGATTCGGTCAGAAATTTTCATCGAAGAGATAACTGCTGATGAACTGCCCTGCTGCTAGTGGGTGAAGAAAATTCTTGAAGTAGCTCACGCTTCAACTTAACCCATGTGTCCCCACACTTCTGGTATCAGACAAACAGCTTGGCTGATCCCTTCAGCAATGGACGAGCATACACAACTTTATGAATGTCAGACCAACTACTGAGGAGGTATAAATCCTCAAATTCCTTTATCCAACTAGAAATATGTTGGGCAGGATTATCCCCAATGAACGAGGCAATAGATTCTTCAATGTGTCTAAAAGAGAGGCACTCCTGTCTGGTCCTCCTCTCCTGAGTATCAGACCCACTATCTACATATTCATCTATGACTTCTTCATGGGCTACTATATTACTAAATGATTCTTTTTCTTTCTCCATGGCGATGACAAGTTTAAGCCTATTCTTTAAATGTAATTTAGTTTCTGACCCTCTTCAGGGCTTAAGTGCCAAGAGCATCTTTTAATTCAGACATCTTTAAAGAATCCAATGAGGACGCCAGTCACGTGACATCAATGGCAGGTTGGGTCCTTCCCTCATCTTGGGCTTCATCTCCAGCAGTTGCCATGTTGATAAAAATAATGCCTCAAAAAAAAAAATTGACAAAAACTTACATGCTTCACCTGTCACCAGCGAAGTGCCTGATGAACTGGAGTGACTATCCTGGATAGGCCCCCAAAATTTGTAGAGTCAAAAATAACTTTGTGAATGTTCAAAGGCTTATTGACAAAAAGATGGCATAGACAGCAATTCCAGGCCAGGAACAAAATAAAGTGAAGTGAGAAAGTCCTCAAACTTGCAGTGCAATCATCACAGAATGGCAAAATAATTCACTAATCTGCCTTGCTAACATCACAGAGCAAAGCAGCACTCATCAGCCCGTCTATTCCAATGGTACTATTCGTTAACAAACATCACTAAATATTCCTAAAGCATAACTAATGCAGGAACACAGTATTCTTTGTTCAGGCACCTTACCCACTGTTCGACACAGCCTCACACTGCCAAGCTTTAAGAAGGACTCCCATTGCCCACTCTTTTCCCTCCTTATATGCCAAGCATCCCATTTCCTGCCTAAACTTACTAGGGTAGACTGAATGCCACTAAGCAGTAATGTCAGTCTGCTAACTGGGCTCATTTGCACAGCACATGGCGCCATCTAGTGGGAGCATGGCAAAGATGCCCACGCAGCCTAGCTGTAGCATGACGCCGCCTGGTGGGGGCGTCAGTGCCACCATGCAACCCTACAACAGTGTGTTTTTCTATTAATTTCAATGGAAAAACGTCATTTTTTTCAATATCTCAGTTTCTATTAAAGCTAAAGTGATGCTGGTTTGCACATCATTGGTGTACCACATTCCCTACATTCTAGCAGAAATTTACAGTTCTATCATGTATAGGAGAGTGAATACAAACAAAGTGTGTTTTCCTATTGATTTCAATGGAAAAACATCATTTTTCTTTTTGCAATATCTCAATTTCTATTAAAGCTAAACCATGCTGTTTTGCACATGAATGGAGTACCATATACCCTACATTCTGGCCAAAATTTACAGTTCTGTCATGATTTGGAGAGAAAATAACACAGAAAGTGAGTTATCCCTTTGAAGAAGTTTCATTTATTTTGCAATATCTCAATTTGTATTAAAGCTAAAGCCATGCCATTTTGCACATGATTGCAGAACAAAATTTCCTACATATTTGCAAAAATTTGCACTTCTATAATGTGTAGGAGAGAAAATATCGCATATAATTTGTTTTTCCATTGATTTGAATGCCAAACTTTAATTTTTCTTTCTGCAACACCTAAACTTCTATTGAAGCTACAGCCATGCCATATTGTACATAATTGTAGTACCACATTCCCTACATTCTGTCCAAAATTTACAATTCTATCATGCATGGGAGAGAAAATAATGCACAAATTGTGTCTTCCCATTAATTTCCATGAAAAAAACTACAATTTCTTTTTGCAATATCTAAATTTCTATTAAAGCTACAGCCATGTGGTTTTGCACGTTTTGCATTCTGGCAAAAATTTGCAGTTCTATGATGTATAGGAGAGAAAATATTGACCAAAGTTTGTTTCCCTTTGATTTTAGTGGAAAAACTGCTTTTTTTGCAATATCTCAATTTCTATTAAAGCAACAGCCATGATGCTTTGCACATGATTGGAGTTCCACATTCTATACATTCATAAAAAATTCAAAGTTCTATCATATATAGGAGAGAAAATAATGCACAGAGTGGGTTTTCTGATTGATCTCATTGGAAAAACTACATTTTTTTCAATATCTTAATTTCTGTTAAAGCAACAGCCATGCTGCTTTCAACTTGAATGGTGTACCACATTCCCTACATTCTGGGAAATATTTACAGTTTTATGATGTATAGGAGAGAAAATATCGCACAAAGTGTGTTTTTCCATTGTTTTCAATCACAAGCTTCATTCCTTTCTGTAATATCTCAATTTCTTTTAAAGGAACAGCCATGCCGATTTGCACTTAAATGGTGTACCATATTCCCTACATTGTGGGAAAAATTTCCAGTTTTATGACGTATAGGAGAGAAAATATTTCACAAAGTGTGTTTTCCTATTGATTTCAAAGAAAGCTTCATTCTTTTTTGCAATATCTACATTTCTATTAATGCTAAAGCCATGCCATTTTGCACATGATTGGAATACCACATTCCCTACATTCTGCCAAAAAATTACAGTTTTATCATCTATAGGAGGGAAAATAATGCACAAAGTGTGTTTTCCCATTTATTTCAATAGAGAATCATCATTTTTTTGCTATATCTAAATTTTTATTAAAGCTAAAGCCATGCCGTTTTGCACATGATTGGTGTACCACATTCCCTACATTCTGTCAAAAATTTACTGTTTTATCCTTCATAGGTGAGAAAATACCACACAAAGTTTTATTTCCCATTGATTTCAATAGCAAAACTTCATCCTACCTTTTGAAATATCTCAATTTCAATTAAAGCTAAAGCTATGCCGTTCTGCACATTATAGGTTTTTCACATTCCATACGTTGTGGCAAGAATTTACAGTTCTATCCTGTATTAGAGAGAAATTAACCCACAAAGGGTGTTTTTCCATTTATTTCAATGTAAAAACTTCATTTCTTCTGCAATATCTCAATTTCTATTAACGCTACAGCCATGCAGTTTTGTAAATGATTAGAGTACTGCATTCCCTACATTGTAGAAAAATTTACAGTTGTATGATGATAGGATAGCAAATAATGCACAAAGTGTCTTTTCCCATTGATTTCAAAGGAATAACAACTTTTTTTTTAAATATATCAATTTCTATTGAAACTACAGCAATGCCATTTTTTAAATGAATGGAGTATTACATTCTCTACATTCTGGGAGAAATTTACAGTTCTGTGATGTTTAGCAGAGAAAATAACGCACTAAATGGGTTTTCCCACATGGAAAGCCATGTAAATAATGCACAAAGTGAGTTTTCCCATAGATTTCTATTAAAACTACAGCCATGCCGCTTTGCATAGGCATGAAGTACAGCATTCTTTACATTCTGGTTTTCCATTGATTGCAATGGAAAGCGGTATTTTGCAACATCTTATTTGAGCTAAACCCATGTACTTTTGCACAGCAATGGAGTACAAAATTTCCTACACACTGGCAGAAATTTACATAACAAACGCAAAAGTGATTTGTGCAATAATGAAGTAAACTTCCAATCTACAATCTTATTTCCTACCAATTTTGGGGAATTTTACAAATGAGGACTCTATGACTGTTAATTCGATTTCCGCATAGTGCAGAATGCTTATTAGTCTGAGATGTGGTTGAAGTCAACATGTAATAACAGTTTTAATTCGCACCTCCTATGTGCCACTAAGCATGGCAATATATTGGCATGTGCTTTGGGTCGTACTAACATTGGAGTGCTGTAATTACATGTTCTTAACCAGATTTTCACAGTCTTTACTCTTAATGGACTCATAAGTGGTTTATCAGGGAGTTAATACTAAAACACAGCAATTATTTATTTCACCAATATCATAGCAAACACAAAATTGATTTGCACAATAATGAAATAAGCATCCAATCTACAGTGCAATTTCCTCCCAATTTCAGGGAATGGTACCAACGAGGACCCTATTAGTGAGTGAATTGGTGATTTTTGCAAAGTACAGAATGCTCATTAACCTGCATATATAGTTAAGTCAAGACATAATAGTTTTACTTCTCCACCCCACTTAGCATGGTAATATATTGGCCTGTGCTTTGGCTCATACTGATCTTGGGATGGTGTTATTGCAAGTTCTGAACAAGCTTTTCACAGTCTTTACTCCTAATGTACACATAAGTTATTTATCAGGGAGTGAATTTTTGGCAGCTTTTACTCATCCAAATCTGCATCTCAAAATCTGACATATAAGTACTGCACTTCTTTGTTCACACACTCTGTCATTACCAATGTGCAGGGTTCTGCATATGAGAAAATTGCAACATTTATCCATTGCATGTTATCAATAGTTCTTTAATTTAAAAATCTTATTGGAAAAGGTTTGGAGTATTTTATTCCTATGTGACATCATATTTTCTACACAATACTGATGTATCTTACCTTGATTTACTATGAAGAGTACTATTAGTATCTTGTGGGCATCAGTGGGATGTAACTGGTATATCTGAATAAATGCATTCTCCATAGCGACATGGTGGTTGCCAATGTTTATACCATGTTGAAAGCACTAGTCCTGTCTGGTCACCGCTGTTAGGCAACATTGGGCCACGGTAGTACTGAGATGGGTGACCACATAGAAATTCATGTTGCTATTTGGTGATTTGCATTCAGAATTTCTTTTGTTATTTTCTAACATCATGAAACTGTTACAGTTTGTTACATTAGGAATTTCATGCATTTTACTTCAATGGGGTTGAATGGAAATAACACTTTGTTATCAGGAAATTGTTTTTTTTAGAAAGCTGTATTCCTAAAGGGAATGTTGTTTCATCACTGTATAAGGTTAAAATACACAGATCGATTTCCAATATTGCATTGTGGTGCTTTGTTTGAAAAAGATGCATGTAAATAGAAAAATACAGCAATTATTTATTTCAGAAAATTCTTCACAAACACAAAAGTGATTAATCAAATTTTGGGGAATGTTAACAATGTGGACCCAATGAGTGAGTAAATTGGTGATTTTTGCATAGTACAGAAAGCTCAGTTATATACAAATACTGCTGTATGCAATACATGATATATGTTTTACTTCTTACCTCCTATGTGCCACTTAGTATGGCAATGTAATGAGCTGTGCTTGGGGTCACAATACTAATCCTGGGGTGGTGTTATTGCAGATTCTGAACAAGCCTCTCACAGTCATTACTATTAATGAATGCATTAGTTATTTATCAGGGAGTGAATTTTCAGCAGCTATCACCCAACCGAAGCTACATCTGAAAAACTGACATATAAGTACTGCACTTTTTTTATTCACACACTACATCATTATCAAGGTGAATGATTCTACATTTGTGAATTTTGCAAAATAAATTCATTGCCTTTTATCAATATTTTTTTTAATTTACAATCTTGTTGGAAAAAGATTAGAGATTGTTAATTGTTATATAACATAATGTTTTTTACATAATACTTATGAACCTTACCTGGATTTAGTATAAAGAGCACTGTTGGTATCTTGTTGGCATCGTATCGGCATGTATCTGGGATATCTGGTTGCAGGTTCTGAACCAGCCTCCTACACACTTTACTCCTAATGTACACATAAGTAATTCATCAGGGAGCAAAATTTCTACAGATATCTACAGATATATTAAGTCACCATGGCCTCCATTATTACCAAGGAGAAGGGTTCTACATATATGTTATTGCACAGGTTTTGGAGTGTTTTAATTCTCATCCATCAGAAAAATTTCTTAATAATAATTATGAATCTTACCTGGATTTAGTGTTAGGAGCACTGTTGCCAATTTGATCACATCACTGGAATGTAACTGGTGTATGGGATTAAATGCATTCTCTGCAGCAATTAGTTGATTTGGCATTTTACATCTATGAAAAGAAATTTGGCTTTTCTGAAAGTTTATGGGGGAGGTGATAGTTAGAAATATAAGGGTGGGCAGGGAAGAGAAGTTATGCAAAGCAATCATCACTATAGGAAAATATATGTTTGTGATTAAATATGGAAAACAAAAAGTTAGAATCCCCAAAGAGTAGGCCACTGGTATAACATTCTATAATTTAAGTCATCATTGACTGTTAATTAAAATATCAGAAATTTAAGCACTTCAATTTGTTGATATTGTTTTTGCACGTCTGATAATGCAAATGTGGTCACCCATCTTAGAACTACCCATTGAACAATGCTGCCTAATAGCAGTGATGAGTTGAGATCAGGTGTTTTGAACCTGGAATACTTCCTTAAAATATTTATGTCATATTATTAATACTACATATACCTTATGATGAAATTTAAGAGCTCACCATTTTGATACATTACATAAAAGGCAATGATAATTTACTGTATACAGTTTTGTTTAAGAGGCTGACACAGTGGGGATGTCTATTTTTTGCATTCCATCTGATGTGTTTGAGTGTGTATTTTATCCTCTTCTTGCTGTAGTGTGGATTATGTTACTCCTCCCTGACTCCCCAATATTTATTCCTCAGCTCCTGGCACAATTTTAAGGGCCCACGTGTTTGCATTGGATGGAGATACACAACTAAGCTCTACACAAATATATGTAATGCTTGATAAATAACCTTTACATGACCTTTGAAAAATACCCATCCTTAAATTTGACTCCTACTTTTTAAAGTATTTATTCAACATTACTATAAATATAAAATACTGATGCACAACTTGAAGTAGCCTTCTTGTCTTCCACTGTTGTTGCTTTAGTGGTTTATGATTCCTCTAAGATTCACACCTTATTTATAGGTGTGCAATGTAACATCCACTATTCTAAATGCCTACCTGTTATTAGTAGATGCAATTAGCAAACCAAAATCAACTCTACTCTAAATTATGTGACATAAGATAAATAAACATCTTTTTCATTCCATCTTTCACCTTCATCTCAATCATACCATAAGAAACATGCAAAGGATTTGCTACCAAATACAGTTAAATTGTATTGATTTTGAATAGCATACAATCTGTGGAATGAGAATGTAAACTGAAGTGGCAGGAGTTGTACAATGAGACTTTAAAATAAAAAAACTTAATTGGTTGTGCAAGTTGGTGTCATCTACACTCTGGATTTTTTGGCTGGTTTTTTGGGAATCTGCTACTATTTCAAAGAAAAGGCAACCGATTTTGTGAAGGCTGTCACCAGGTTACTGGAGGCAAAGGTAGGGCTGCAGATTTTGGGGCTTAGACTGGTGTGAGAGGCTTGGCATGTGGTTGGCTGCTTAAGCCTAACCTCACGTCGTTTCAGCGTCTCCCATCGTCCACCAGGGTGGCATTCGTGTCGTCTGCATGGACAGACTCTGTGCTGCACTGGATAACCAAATTCCTGCAGCCAAACTATTATTATTATTACTGTTTTTGTTTATTGTTTACTGTTTTGTCGATGGTATCGTTTGTTGGTATTAATTACCATTGACATTGTTATTCTTAACACTATCTTATTGTATATCCCTTAGTGCACCAATGTGCTAGTTTGTTAGTTGTTTTGTTTTCTGTTGTTGTTCTGTTCTGTGTGGGATACTGCCAGGTGAGAGTGACACCTCCACTCACTTGGCAATGATACAACTGCTAATGAGTGTCTCCTGTGGGGTAGGACGGCACCCCCCACAGGTAGCCCTGCTACTTTTGCTGTGGGTTCTAGGCATCTGACTGGGGTGCCCCCAGTAAGAGCTGTCAAACAGGGTAAAGAAGTTAGGCTTAGACTAGGGACTTGGAATGTGGGGACCCTCACAGGGAAAACTGGGGAATTTGTGGACACCCTCAAGCACAGGCACATTAGCATTGCATTCCTCCAGGAGACTAAATGGAAGGGGAATAGATCACAGATGCTGGGAGAAGGATATAAGCTTATATATTCAGGTAGTGAAGAGGGACGTAATGGGGTGGGCATAGTATTGAGTAGGGAACTGCAACAGGGGATCACATCAGTCAATAGAATTAGTAGTAGGATAATGTTAGTCACAGTAGTCTGTCAGGGTATAGGGCTTCACCTCATAAGTGCCTATGCCCCCCAAGCAGGCCTGGGTGACTTTGATGAAGTAGTACAGTCAGTAAGCAGTACAATTAGACAGGGCAAGGGAAATGAGTGCTTAATTATTGGGGTGATTTTAATGCCCATGTGGGCATGGATGGTTCAGGATATGAGGAGGTGCATGGAGGATGTGGGTATGGGACAATCAACCCTGAGGGGCAGAAGGTCCTCGAGACGTCAAGAGCACATGGCCTCGCATTGGCCAATACATGGTTCAAGAAGAGGGAGAAGCACCTAGTCACATTCCAGTCTCCACAGGGGAGATCCCAAATAGACTTCTTCATGGTTAGGGAGCAGCATAGGGCAGAGATACAAGATTGCTGGGCAATACCCAGTGAGGATTTCCAGAAGGAGAGTGGCCATAAGCTGCTCATGGCAGAAGTCCTAATGACAGGGGTAGTTAGGAAACATACCTGGAAAGGAGAATCTGTTATTAGGTGGTGGAAGCTGCCTGCCAAGGCTGAGGAATTCAAGCAGGAGGCTCTGAGGCAGGTCAACTGGGACTGGGATGGGTCTGCCAACGCCATGTGGGACAGGATGGCTAGGAAAATTAGGAGATGTGGGAAGGCACTGTTTGGCATGGGTAGAGTAGGAGGCACCTCTCAGGGTAAGCAGACATAGTGGTGGAATGAGGAGGTGGAAGCTGCCATCAAACTAAAGAAGGTGGCCTTCCAGAGGTGGAGGGAAATAGGGGATCAGATTTCCGAGACAGACTACATTCAAGCAAGGAAACATGCCAGGAGGACCATTGCCCTGGCTAAGTACCAGAAGTATGAGGTTCTATATGAAACGCTGGGGACAAGGGAGGGAGAGAAGGCAGTATTTAGACTGGCCAAGAACAGGGATAGATCTAGTAAGGATGTTACCAGGGCCCCTAACGGTAAAGGATTCCAATGGTAGGGTTCTGTTCCAACCAGCAGAGGTAATCAAAAGGTGGGAGGAGTACTACCACAGCCTCTTAAATGCAGCCACCTGTGCAGGAGTTGCAGACAGCAATCCATGCACTCCACAGGCAGAATAGTCAGAGCCCTTCAAAAGATGAAAGGTCAAAAAGCAGTAGGCCCAGATAAAATCCCATTGGATGTATGGCACACCTTGGGGACAACTGGCATTACATGGCTAGGGAAGCTTTTTAACAAGTTAGCAAATGGTGACAGGAAGCCAACTGCATGGAGAGATAGTTCCACTGTTCAAGGGTAAAGGTGATGCTCAGGACTGTGGAAACTATAGGGGCATAAAGCTGATGAGCCATTCTATGAAGCTGTGGGAGCGTGTCATAGAATGTTGCCTCAGAGACCAAACTAGTGTCCGGGGAAATCAGTTTGGGTTTATGCCTGGTAGGTCTACCATGGAACCAATCTTTATTCTACGACAGATGATAGAGAAGCATAGAGCAGCAAAAAAGGATCTTCATGCAATATTCATTGACCTGGAGAAAGCATATGACAGTGTCCCTAGACAGGTAGTATGGAATGTCCTAAGAAAGAAAGGGGTTGATGAAGGCCACATTAGGATAGTGCAGGATATGTATGATGGTTCCTTCACTAGGGTGAGGACAGCATGGGGCAACACTGTAAGCTTCAACGTGCAGGTTGGTGTGCATCAAGGGTCAGCACTTAGCCCATACCTATTCACTCTGGTAATGGATGAACTGCTGACCGGAATAGGGGAATGGGCCCCCCAGTGCCTGGTATTTGCAGATGATGTGGGAAGGCTGGAGGAGTCCAGGGAGGATGCACAAAAGAGCTTACAAGACATTAAAAAAGCAATGGCAGGAGGGGGCCTTAAGGTGAACATCAGGAAGACTGAGTACCTAGCTTTCAATTTTAGTGGCCAGGGGCAAGAGGAGGAGTTACGTTGTGGGGGAGAGGGGATCCCAGTGGTGCAGGCATTTCGCTATCTAGGATCAGTTTTCCAGAGTAATGGGGAGATTGATGCTGATGTGACCTGGTGGATTAATGCAGGATGGCTGAAGTGGAGACAAGCAAGTGGGGTTCTGTGTGACCGCAGGGTCCCAATAAAGTTGAAGGGCAAAATTTACAGAACTGTCGTTAGGCCCGCTATGCTGTATGGCTCTGAGTGTTGGGCAGTTAGGAAGAACTATAAAAGGCAAATGCAAGTGGCAGAGATGCGAATGCTGCGCTACATGTGTGGGGTGTCACGTTCTGACAGAATCCGAAACAATTACGTTAGAGGTAGTCTGGGGGTGGGAGACATTGCAGAAAAGATGAGAGACAAGCGTTTGAGGTGGTATGGGCATGTGATGAGGAGGGGGGAGGAGGAACTTATTAGGTCCATTGTGGGACTGCAGGTGATTGGGAGCAGTAGGGGTAGAGGACGACCAAAACGGACATGGGAGCAGGTGGTGCAAAGGGACATGGAGGCGTGTGGGGTGGAGGGGGACTTGGTTGGGGATAGGCAGGAGTGGAGGATCAGAACTTGCAGACCCGACCCTGCCTCAGGTGGGAGAATTGTGAGATGATGATGATGATGATGATAATTGGTTGTGCAAGTTGCAAATAGTAATAAATAGGCATTTGAGATAAAGCTTTTTTGGCTGCCAGCTGCAAAATATTCACTCCCTGACAGATTTCTCAATTGTATACATTTCAGCAGGGAGATTGTTAGGCTCTTTTGAAATCATCATTAACCCCTTGTCATATTTAGTAATTTCTCAAACAAGTGGTAATTCATTACAAGACTTAAAGGAACATATGGACTGAAAACCAAAACTGGCGTCTGATGTTATAGTCAATTTTATTTGCATATTACTGACACTCTCTATTAAGCAATGTGTAGGTGAAGAAAATTTGCAGAAGGAACTTGCTCAATGTCATTGATGGAATATGTCCATGAATGGAAGATAAGCGACAGTTAATAATAGCAAATGCATATTTGGCCTGTAACCATATGATAATAAAAACTATCCAATACTCACCTATGTATCAATTGGTAATTTCAAGTATGGAAATTTTCCCAGAAATTTTTAGGAAATCAGATTACAGAATGATACTAGAAAGGCGACTGTTTATTCAATTATTGCCAAAAGAATTTGTGTATGATAAGAATTGTGTGAATAACTAAAATTATAGTATTTGATAGATGAAATGCATGTTATCAAACAACATATTGTAAAACAGAATATGTTCTTAACACTGAACGTTATTTCTCTTTTGTAATCAACCTTCTGTTAAATAAACTTTGACTGGTCACAAAGGTGAATCTTACATTCATTATTAAGCAGAAACCATAATACTGAACAGAAGTTACAACATAATGAAAAGTGACTGAGGAGAGAAAACAGTGATCTTTCCCAACAATGCTTAACTGTGGTTACCAGATAACAATGAAGTTCCAAATGTGCCACAACTGTTGATAACCAGCCCATTTTTTTCTTCATATTTAGACTTTTATTTTTTATTGAATTTATATCATTTTACCTTAGTTACAAAATAACATTTGCACAAAATGCAATACTTAAATGGTTTACACACAAAATGATTTTAGTTTTATTAATTTCCATTCCAGTACTTCAGATATTACTCTCACTTTGAGCCTAATTATACCAATTGATATCTAAATTTCACTAGCAATTACTGGTAGTCATTGTGTTATTACCTCAATTGTTTCCAACAGTCCAGTCATAACATGATTTGTTTGTAAGTTGAGAAGCTATATGCACAATACTATAAATGTTATCATCATCCCCACACCCTTCTCCAGTCCCTGGCTACCAGGCCCCCAGAGATTCAACCATGCCTCCATTTTGGACTCCAAAACCTTTCCAACATCAGCAAATATCAAGCATTGAAGGGCCCATTCTCCTACTCCTTTCTGCAGATCTTTCTCCTACTCCTCTACTGCTTTCCTTTCATTATTATTGTATATTTTATACCACTGAAGCACTGCAATGCAAGTCCAACCAGGAACAGGTGGTACAAATGGCCATCATTGTGTGAAAGGTGAATATGGGTATGTTGCAGACAGTTAGGGGTGGAGGAGTGGAATTCACAGACCTAGCCAAGCCATGGGCTGGGGAGGGTGTGAGGTTGATGATTAGTTTGAAAAATGTGATACTAAATTGCAACTATTAATTTTCATCACTGCTGATTGGTTATGGGTCATCAGCTTACCAATGCCAGCTGACCAAACTGATCGGAAAGTCAAACACTCCTAAGTTACAAAGGTCGTAAGTCAATGACTACCTGCACCAGCAAACGATTTTCACTACTTTCATGGATTCAACTTCATTGGTATGCCATTGAAGGCATAGATCAAGTAGTGCAGTACAAAGTCATTTGTCAGTTGAAAATTCTCCCTACTATGCAAACAGTCAATGGGGCTTAATTCACTTATGTGGAATCTTCATCCCATTATTGGTGAAGCGTTCCAAAAAATCTGATAAGGAATAAATGATAATGTCTGTGCATGATGTAGCGCAATAATGCAAATGAAGTGCAATGTACAGGAGTGAAATGTGAGTGAAATATATAGTATATCTTTTCCCATGGTTTTCATCATAAAATGCTTCTTCTTTTTTAAATTACTACTGACTTTGACTGAAAATGACTAATAATTTTAAATCCTGGCATGTTTCCCTACTGGGAAATATTTAGATGCATCATGTTGATAGAAGTGGGGAAATTTGGCAAAATGAGTGCAAAGACTAAAAGCACTGGAAATTGAAAAATATCACATTTTGCCTGAATGACCAAGTATGGGAATTGCATTTGGCAGTTTTTCCATTTCTATTTATGCCACAAATATACCACTGTGAAACTGTGTGGAATAATGCTTTCTATTCATTTTGTCAAAAAGTTAGCACACTCTGATGCACAGAAGTGTAAATTATGTGGAATTTTAATTTTTGTATGGGTTTCCAGACTGAAAACGCCTTAGTTTCAAAACTCTCACTTTGTGTTTTATCAATATATTTGAAACTCTAATTATGTCGAATTTAAAAATTTTTACCTCCAACAAAAGTCTGTAACACATCGTTTTTTTAGCAGTGGAGAGATGTGAGAAAACGTGTGAAATGATTATAAGTTCTGGAAATTTAAAAACCTCACCATTTCTCTCAATGTCTATGAATGAGAAATGTGTCTTGCAGTTTGATTCTGTTGAGGCAATAGCAATACCGCTTTTCATAACCATGTACTTTGACATTGTATGCATTCTAAAAGGGATTTAGCCTTCTCAAAAATCAAGCAAAAAGTTAATTCTCTCATGATTTTCAAAGAAAAAACACTTTTTTTCAAATTTCAAACTTTCTACTAAAGCAGGTGGTTTGAAACTTTCTAATAATATGCACTGCATTGAAAATAGCAGTGAAATGTAAAAATGAAACGAATTGACTAAAGGTGCTGGAAATTGAAAAATATCACATTTGGCATTTATGAGAAGGTGTGGGGGCTCTGGTTTGATATGCTATGTAATGATAGTGGGTTAGGGAATAAGCCAAGCAGCTATAACAGTCTATGACAAAAGGATTGGGAAGTAAGCCAAAAAGCCATAACAGTTTTGCCACTTTGCAACAGAAAGGAATACAACAGTGTTTACATTCTGGCAACATACAGTATTTACCTTCTCTGACGAACAGTTGTGAAATGCCAGCAAAATTTCACTTTTCACATGATTTTTGGTTAAAAATGATAATGTTTTTTCAATATTCATATGGCACTTTTTCATGTGTATTTGTATAATTTTAAACATTTAGTTTTGATGGAAGTGGAGAAACTTGTGGATTGTCTAAAAGTGATGGGAATTGCTAGAAAACACGTTATGCATCAGGGTATGCACAGTAAATAGGATTTTGCAATTTGCAATTTCTATTCAAGCTACAGCCAAGCTATGTGCATCCACATAGAGTACCACCCTCTTCACATACTCACTAGCATTTCTTCTTCTGCAATGTGTAAGAGAGAAGAAAAACACAGAAACTCAGCTTTCTTATGCTTTTCACAGGAAGATGCTTTTTTGCAATTCCTCAATTTCTAATAAAGGTACACATTTGAAAATTAGGGAATGTGAAGAACTCTCAGTTCTTCTTCATCTACAATTAGAGATTTACATGTGTGTTCTCTTTAGAAGTGCAGAAATTCAACATATTATATGTAACATAAAAATGTGCTGGAAATTGCTCAAAATCTCCATTTGCCACCTAGGTTTTGCAATTTTGAAATTTCTATTAAAGGTCCAGTCATGTTGCTTAGCAAACTTACAGAGTACCACACTGCCTGCATTCTGGAAGGAATTTATCATACTGCGATTTATAGATGTAAAAAAAGCAAATAAACTGTTTTCTGATGCTTTTCAAAATAAGGGCACTTTTTTTGCAATTTCTCAACTTTTATTAAACCTAAAGCCATACCGTTTTGTACATGAGTGGGGTACCACATTCCCTACATTGAGAAAATAATGCACAAAGTGTGTTTTTGCATCCTTTTCAATGGAAAATCTGAATTTTTTTTGCAATATCTCATTTCTTTCAAAGCTACAGACATGGTCATTCTGCACACAGATAGGGTACCATTTTTCCTACATTGTTGCAAGAATTTGCAGTTCTATGATGTATAGGATAGAAAATAACACACAAAGTGTGTTTTCAAATGATTTCCATTGAAAAACTTCATCTTTTGTAATACCTTAATTTCTATTACAGCTATAGCCATGGCGTTTTCCATAGCCATGGAGTACTACATTCACTACATTCTGGCTAAAATTTTCAGTTCTGTGATGTTTAGGAGAGTAAGTAATGCAGTGTGTTTCCCCACAGCGACTATTACATTCACTATATTTTGGTAAAAAATTACAGTTCTAGGATCTATAATTAACAAAATAGTGCACAAAGTGTATTTTCACGTTGATTTCAATGGAAAACCATTTTTTTTGCAATAGCTGAATTTCTGTTAAAGCTACAGCCATTACATATTGCATGTGAATGCAGAACCACATTATCTACACTCTGGCAAAAATATACATTTCTCTGATGTATAGGAGAGAAAATAGTGCACAAAGTGGGTTTATCATTTATTACAATGGAAAATATTAATTTTTGTATTTGCAATATCTCAATTGCCATTAAAGCTTCAGCCATGACCTTTTGCACATGATCGGTATACCACAATCCATACATTCTGGAGAAATTTACAGTTCTATCATGTATAGGAGAGAAAATAATGCACAAAGAGTGTTTTCTTATTTATTTCAATGGAAAAACTTCATTTTTCTTTTTGCAATTTATCAATTTCTATTAAAGTTAAAGCCACGCTATTTTGCACTTGTTTGGAGAACCTCATTACCTGCATTCTCACAGAAACATACAGTTCTATCATGCAAACGAGAGAAAAACTGCACAAATGAGTTACAGTTCTTATTTTTCTTGTTGCTATATCTAATTTCTATTGAAGCTACAGCCATGCCGTGTTGAACATGATTGGAGTACCATGTTCCCAATATTCTTGCTGAAATTTATGGTTCTATTATGTATAGGACAGAAAATATTGAACAAAGTGTGTTTTTCCATTGAATTCAATAGAAAAGCTATATTTTTCTTTTTGCAATATCTGAATTTCTATTAAAGCAAAAGGCATGTCGTCTTGCACATGATTGGAGTAACACATTCCCAACATTTTGGAAAACATTTACAGCTCTATTATATATATGAGAGAAAATATCACACAAAGTATGTTTTCCTATTGATTTCAATTAAAAACTTCAGTTTTCATTTCTATTAAAGCTACAGCAATGCCATTTTGCACATGATTGGAGTATCACACTCCCTACATTCCTGCAAGAATTTACAGTAATTTGATGTATAGGAGAGAAAATATCTCCAAAGTGTTTTTTCACATTGATTTCAATTTTCTTTATGCAGTATCTCAATTTCTATGAAAGCTACCGCCATGCCATTTTGCAAATGATTGGAGTACCACATTCCCAACATTGTGGAAAGAATTTCAGGTTCTATTATGTATAGGAAAGAAAATATCGCACAAATTGTGTTTTCCCCTTCGATTTCAATGGAAAACCTCCATTATTCTTTTTGCTATATCTCAATTTCTATTAGCCATGCTTTTTGCACATGATTGGAGTAACACATTGTCTTCATTCCGGCCAAAATTTACAGTTCTATCATGTATAGGAGAGAAAATAACACACAAAGTGTGTTTTCCAATTGATTTCAATGGAAAAACTTCATTTCTCTTTCTGCTATATCTCATTTTCTATTAAAGCTACAGCTATGTCGTTTTTCACGTGATTGGAGTTCCACATTCCCTACATTCTGGCCAAAATTTACTGTACTATCATGTATAGGAGAGAAAATAATGCACAAAGTGCGTTTCGTGTTGATTTCAATAAAAACCTTCATTTTTCTTTTTGAAATATCCCAATTTCTATTAAAACTACAGCCACGCCATTTTCTATTTGATTGGAGCACCACATTCCTAAGATTCTGGCAATGATGGCTCTATTATGAATAGGAAAGAAAATATTGCCCAAAGTGTGTTTTCCCATTGTTTTCAGATGAAAAACTTCAATTTTATTTTTCCTAAATCTCACTTTCTATTGAAGCTACAGCCATGCCACTTTGCAAATGATTAGAGTACCATATTGCCAACCTTCTGGCAAAAATATATGGTTCAATTATGGATAGGAAAGAAAATATCACACAAAGTGTGTTTTCCTATTGTTTTCAAAGGAAAAACTTCATTTTTATTTTTGCTATATCTCAATTTCCATTAAAGCTACAGCCATGTTGTTTTGCACATGATTGGAGTACAACATTCCCTTCGCCCTGGCAAAAATTTGCAGTTCTATGCTGTATAGGAGAGAAAATATCAAACAAAGTGTGTTTTCCCATTGATTTCAATGGAAAAACTCAATTCTTTTTGCAATATCTCAATTTGTATTAAATCTGCAGCCATGCTGTTTTGCACATGATTGGAGTACCATATTCCCAACATTCTGTCAAACATTTACAGTTCTATTTTATATAGGAGATGAAATATCGCACAGTGTGTTTTCCCATTGATTTTAATGGAAACACTTCATTTTTCTTTTTGCCATATCTATTTGCCAATTTCTATTAAAGCTACAGCCATGCTGATTTTCACATGATTGGAGTACTACATTCCCTACATTCTGGCCGACATTTACAGCTCTATGATGTATAGGAGAGAAAATATTGCACAAAGTGTGTTTTCCTATTGATTTTTATGGAAGAACTTCATTTTTCATTTTGCTATAGCTCAATTTCTATTAATGCAATAGCCATGCCATTTTGCATATGATTGGAGTACCACATTTCCTAAATTCTGGCAAAATTTACATTTCTATCACTTATAGGAGAGAAAATAATGCACAAAGTGTGTTTTCCCATTGATTTCAGTGGAAGTCCATTTTCCTTTTTCTATAACTCAATTTCTATTACAGCTGCAGCCATGCCATTTGGTTCATGATTGGAGTATCACATTCCCAACACTCTGGGAAAAATTTAAAGTTTTATCATGTATAGGAGCAAAAACCCACAAAGTGTGTTTTCTGCTTGATTTTAATGGGAAAAACTTTATTTTTCTTTTTGCTATATCTCAATTTCTATTAAAGCTACAGCCATGCCGTTTTGCAGATTATTGGGGTAGCACATTCCAAACATTATGGAAAAAATTTATTGTTCTATTCTGCATAGAAAATAAAATATCACACAAGGTGTGGTTCCCTATTGATTACAAAGGAAAAACTTCATTTTTCCTTTTGCTATATCTCAATTTATATTAAAGCTACAGCGATACCGTTCTGCAGATGATTGGAGTAACACATTCTCTACAATCTGGCCAATTAATATACAATTCTATCACGTATAGCAGAGAGAATAAAGCACAAAGTGTGTTTTCTGCTTGATTTTAATGGGAAAATCATTATTTTTCTTTTTGCTATATCTCAATTTCTATTAAAGCTACAGCCATGCCGTTTTGCAGATTATTGGGGTAGCACATTCCAAACATTATGGAAAAAAATTATTGTTCTATTCTGCATAGAAAAGAAAATATCACACAAGGTGTGGTTTCCTATTGATTACAAAGGAAAAACTTCATTTTTCCTTTTGCTATATCTCAATTTATATTAAAGCTGCAGCGAAACCGTTCTGCAGATGATTGGAGTAACACATTCTCTACAATCTGGCCAATTAATATACAATTCTATCAAGTATAGCAGAGAGAGTAAAGCACAAAGTGTGTTTTCCCATTGATTTCAATGGAAAACTAGATTTTTCATTTTGCTTTATCTCAATTTCAATTAAAGCTACAGCAATGCCATTTTTCACATTATTGGAGCACCACATTCCCATCATTCTGGCAAAAATTTAGTTCTATTTTATATAGGAGAGAAAATATCTCACAAAGTGTGTTTTCCCATTGATTTCAATACAAAAACTTCATTTTTCTTTTTCCTCTGTTTCAATTTCTATTAAAGCTACAGGCATGCCGTTTTGCACATGATAGGAGTGCCACATTCCCTGCATTCTGGCCAAAATTTACAGCTCTATCATGTATAGGGGAGAAAATGCACCAAGTGTATTTTCCCATAATTTCAATGGAAAATAACTTCATTTTACTTTCTCCTATATCTCAATTTCTATTAAAGCTGCAGCCATGCCGTTTTGCACGTGATTGGAGTTCCACATTCCCTACATTCTGGCCGAAATTTACTGTACTATCATGTATAGGAGAGAAAATAATGCACAAAGTGCATTTCGGATTGATTTCAATAAAAAGACTTCATTTTTCTTTTTGAAATATCCCAATTTCTATTAAAACTACAGCCATGCCGTTTTCCATATGATTGGAGTACTACATTCCCAAAATTCTGGCAAAAATTTACAGTTTATTTTATATAGGAGAGAAAACATTGCACAAAGTACGTTTCCCATTGAATTCAATGGAAAAAATTCATTTTTCTTTTTTGGAATATCTCAATTTCTATAAAAACCACAGCCATACCATTTTGAACATGATTTGAGTACCACATTCCCTACATTCTGGCCAAAAGTTACAGTTTTATCATGTATAGGAGGGAAAACGCATAAAGTGTGTTATTCCATTGATTTCAATGAAAACAATTCATTTTTCTTTTTGCTATATCTCAATTTCTATGAAAGCTACAGGCATGCCCTTTTGCACATTATTGGAGTACAACATTCCCAACATTCTGGCAAAAATTTATAGTTCTATTATTTATAGGAAAGAAAATATTGCACAAAGTTTGTTTCCAAATTTATATTTTTCCGTCTCGGGCTTTCATACCGTCTCGGGCTTTCATACCGTCTGGGGTTTTCATATTGTCTCAGGTTTTCATACCGTCTCGGGTTTTCATACCGTCTCGAGTTTGCAGTTCGTCGTGTGCAGCTGTTTTGTTGTTTACTGATCATCACTGAATCCTTAGTGATTTAGCACTAGTTAGTAATTTGAAGTGAGGTTGTGGCATTTAACCCTTGATTTTTATTTTTACTTTTTTTTTCATTAGCTCTATTTATGAGTATTTTAATCTAACCTAATAGTATTTTAGTAATTTTATTGTGGTTTTGATTTGAAATTTAATCATTAAGTCAGGTTCGGATGTACATATTAGTATAATTGGTTCCTGGCGGAAGATGGTCATGCAATGCCTTCTTTGGGCCCCTGCTTGACCTTGTAAAAAGGATGTTCAGCCTTGTTCCTCTTCAGGGAAGTGCCTATTATGTGGTCGTCGTTCACATGCTGATTGTCTAAAGGTAGGTGCTGCCGAGCTTCCACTTTTGATCTCTACCTATAAGTGTGATGGCTGTTTTGCCTCTTTTTTGGCTCTTTTGCCATCTTCCTCTCCATTGGTCAGCATCTCTGATGTTGCTAAGGATGTAGGGAAGCTGCATAATCATACATCTTTAACAGCCATTCCTTCACAACTACCTGGGTTATTAGCTCAATATCTAGACATTTTACAGCCATTAACTGATTTAACCAATGAAATTCACAACTGTGTATGCTCTATGGCCTCCGTCTTAATTGAGTTGAATAATTTAAAAAGTGAAATTTCTGATCTAAAAGTTGAATCTAGTAGTGTCCAATCTGAATTAAGGGATCTAAAAATTGAATTCATCTCTTTATGTACTCTCATTCAATCAGAAAAGACCTACTTGGATCCCCCATTGAAATGCCAACCGCAGATCAAGCTGAAAACCTACCTATACCTCAATATCAAGATCATGCCAAACACAATGGTTACCAAGACAGGTGAACCCTCACTCTAATCAATCTTTGGGTGTACCTAAGGGTGACTATGTTGATAAGTCATCTAACTTATTGCTCTCCCCTTCACATAATACTCCTGAAAACATTACTGAGAAGCTGTCAAAAAGTAATAGTGGGCAACCTGTTACTTTAGGAAAAGGTTTGGCAAAGGTGGATTTGTTGGAGGTAGCCATTCACCCACACGTCCATCGAATCTTTATATCTAGATTAGCTCCATTTGTAAATTGTGCTAGGGTATATAGATACTTACATTCTAAAAATGTATGTAATTTGCTATCAATCCAGAAGTTAAAGACCCACTATAATTCTTATTCATTGTTTGTAGTACTAGCTCTGGAGAATCGAACACCTTGTTACTCAGCCCTTTATTGTGGCCAGAAGGAACAATTTTTAAGGTGTTTCGGGGTTGCCTTCAAGCTGATTTATCCTCTGAAGTTCCTCTGACAATACTATAACTAAGTTCGAAATGACAAACTCCAGTCTGCCTACTACCGACTTACACAATTTTGGTGCAGGAGAGGAGTGCCTTGAATCCCCAGATCAAAATCACAACAACGGAGGGTTTACTACATATTTACTACCAGAATGTTTGAGTCCTCTGTTCAAAGGGTCACGAGTATCTGGCTAGTGTACTCTCCTGTGATTACCACATCATTGTGCTCACTGAAACTTGGCTATCTTCTAATTTGTCAACAAATAATTAATTTCCTGCCTAATTCAAGGTATTTCGTGCTGATATAACTCCATGTTTTAGAGGTGGCGGTATCCTGATAGCTTTTAATATAAGGCTCCTTAAATCAATGACATTTGCCCAATTATACACCCCATCTTGTGAGGGAATTTTGCCTATTTTTATCCATGATAACATAACTCATTCCTCTTATATAATTGTAGCTTTATATCTGTCCCCTTCTTTGTCAATGCCTGTTTATTTAACTCAGATGAATTTGTTACATACTCTCCTTGTCAATCATACATCAGCAATAGTTATTGGTGATTTTAATGTACCCTACATTAATTGGGGTTTATCTCCTCCAATTTATAAGCACGCAGCCTATCCATCTAAGGTGGCAGCTCTAATAGCCTTGACTACTTCCTTCAAGTTGACACAATGGAACTTCATTCTAAATAAGCAAAAGAATCTCCTAGATCTCTGTTTTTCTTACAGATATTGTGAGATATCTTCTTGCCCCCCTTTGTCCCATATTGATTCCTATCATCCACCTTTACATATTAAGACTGATCCAGTCCAACATATACCTTCTCCAGGTAGTTCCTATCATGGCTGGAATTTTGGATACTATGTTGGGCTTTATAAATATTTGGCTTCCATTGATTGGAATGATGTCCATACTAGTGCCATGCAGGCTTTAGTGAACTATTACACTGTCTTCTCTAATGCTTTACATAAATTTGTGCCAATACAGAAGCAACATCATAAGCCTGATTTAC
>JAAFCE010009058.1:1682602-1708920 GCA_013389805.1 Trigoniulus corallinus
GAAATTGAGGTATTGCAAAGAAAGTGAAGTTTTTCTATTGAAAACAATGAGAAAACCCACTCTGTGCATTATTTTCTCTCCTTTATATCACAGAACCATAAATTTTAGCCAGAATGTAGAAAATGTGGTACTCCATGGCTGGGAAAAACGGCATGACTGCAGCTTTAATGGAAATTGAGATTTTGTAATAAATATGAAGTTTTTCCATTGAAAACCATGCAAAAACACACTTTGAGTGTTATTTTCTCTCCTATACATCACAGACCTGCAAATTTTTGCCAGAATGTAGGGAATGTAATTATCAATGCCTCTGTAAAACGGCATGGCTGTAGCTTTAATGGAAATTGAGATATTGCAAAATAATGAACATTTTCCATTGAAAACCGCCACTGCGAACCACCACTGACTGTGCAGTGGCATTACCTGGCAGCTGCATATATTCTGTGGCTGAAAGGTCAGCCACAGCACCCTACACACCCAGCCGTTTTAGTCACATGGTGAGATGGGCATTGAACTGCCGCCCAGGGTTCCCCCCTCCTTTGGCATGCAGTGGATGGATTGCCTCATGGGCCTGGGTGTGACTCTACCTAAGGTGAAGCTTGTACTGTCGGCCTCTGTGCCACCCTGGACAGTGCCAGAGCCAAGTTTTGACTTTGTCCTTGCAGCCTTCCCCAAAACCAGTACCGATAGGTCTGTGTACCAACAAGAGTTTGGATGACTCTCTCTGACCTATTCGGGGGCCATTTTTTTATTTACACAGATGGGTTGAACGATGGCTCCTCGGTGGGTTGGTCAGCCTTTAAAACTGGTCATCTCATTGGGGTCGCCTTTAATGGCATCACCAGTGTCTTAACTACAGAGCTCACAGCTCTGCACAGGGCACTGGAACTCATTCTATTATTGAATGACAAACACTTTGTTATTGCAACTGACTCCCTATCCTCCCTTCAACTGTTGCACACATATTATGGCAGACATGCCATCGTCCAGGGTGTGCACAGATTGCTGCTCGTGATTCATAAGCAGGACAAGACGGTGTTGTTTATGTGGGTCCCAGGGCATTTTGGCATCGTGGGCAATGAGAGGGTGGATGCTCATGCCCGCCAGGTGGCCCACTTTCCACATATACCAGACACCACATCCGATGGTGCAGCGGACCATCCATGAACAATGGCGGTCCCAGTGGTTTGTGGAGACCACCAACAAACTCCACACACTGAAGGATACTCCGGTGCACTGGGTGTCCTCATGCTGCCAGTCACAGAGAGAGGAGGTTGTGCTTGCTCAGCTGTGAATCGGTCACACATTCCTCACCTACTCCTACATTCTATGGGGTGAGGAACAACCATGGTGTGACTTCTGTTGGAAGCCTCTCACAGTGGCACACATCTTTAGACACTGTGACAGATACTGTGAAATGAGATGTCGTCTGGGAGTCAGCTGTCAGCTCTCCACCTCACTTGGGGATAACCCTCATGGGGTGGAGAGTTTGCTTGAATTTGTGAAAGAGGCTGGCCTCTTTCACCACATCTGATTTATTTACTGTATTCTTGTATCATTATGGCTTTTGGTTTTTTATCTCTGTTGGTTTTGGCTTTTGCCACTTTTATTGTTATGTCTGTTTTCGCTTTTGCTACTTTTATTGTTATGTCTGTTTTGGCTTTTGCCACTTGTGTTGTTATGTGTGTTTTGGCTTTTGCCACTTGTGTTGTTATGTCTGTTTTGGCTTTTGCTATTTTTATTTTTATGTCTGTTTTGGCTTTTGCCTTTATTTATTTCCTCAATATTTATTAGGCTACTGCCTTTTTATTCTAATTATTTTTTAGGGGTTTTTGGCCCTTATTTATAGTCATCATGGTGGGATGGCCATTTACACTCCACCATGGTGACTGTCTTTCTGGGCCCTAATGACCTTTGTAGTCGATAGGCCCTAAAACTCAAACAAACAAGCAATCAGTTTTACTTCTCAGCTCCTATGTGCCACTATGCATGGCAATAAAATGGATTGTACTTGGGGTAGTACAAATCCTAGGGTGGTGTTATTGCAGGTGCTGAACCAGCCTCTCACAGGCTTTACTCTTAATGTACACATAGGTTATTGATCAGGAATTGAATTTTCTGTAAGTTCCACCAAACCAAATGTGCACTATCCAAAACTCACGTATCTATCAATTGGTAATGTCAAGTATGATAATTTTCCCAGAAATTTTTGGGAAATAAGATTATAGTATGTACTAGAAAGGTGACCCTTAATTCAATTATTACCAAACGAATTTGTGTATGTTAATAATTATGTAAAAAACTAAAATCTTGATATTTTATATATAAAATGCATTTTAGAAAACAACATATTGTAAAACAGTATATGAGCTCAACACTGATTTGTATTGCTCTTTTGTATTCAACCCTCTTGTAGATAAACTTTGACTTGTCTCCAAGGTGCAACGTATTTTCATTATTAATGGAATGTATAAAATAATATTTAGCAGAAACTATAATACTGAACAGAGGTTATAATATAATGAAAAGTGACTGAGTGGAGACAACAGTGATGTTTCCCAACAATGGCTAACTGTGATGACCAGATGAGAATGATGTTCCAAATGTGCCACATCTGTTGACACAGCTTACACAAATGATTTCCTTTTGATAAATTTCCATTCCATCATTTCAGTTTTTCTCTCAGTTTGATACTAATTATGCCAATTGTAATTTAAATTTTACTAGCAACTACAGGTAGTCATTGAGTTATGACCAGAATTGGCTCCAACAGACCAATCATAACATAATTTGTTTGTAGTTGAGAGGCTATATGTTCAGTCCTATATGTGATATCATCATCACCCCACCCTTCTCCAGCCCCTGGCCAGGTCAGATCTGCAGGTTCTAATCTTCCACCCCAAACTATCTCCAACAGGCCCTCAGACATACAACCATGCCCCATACATCCAACATCAGCAAATATCAAGCATTGAAGGGCCCATATTCCTACTCCTTTCTGCAGATCATCAATGACTAGAGTGAATATGCATTGACTGTGTTGACCCACAATGCACACCTTACTGCAGCTTGAAGTATCTTGCACAGTACTCCTTTTCTTTCAATTTTTTATGCCATTAAAACACTTCAATGCAAGTCCAACCAGGAACAGGTGGTACAAACGGGCATTATTGTGTGAGAGGTGAATGGGGGCTTCTTGCAAACAGTTAGGGGTGGAAGAATGGAATTCACAGACCTGACCCAGCCATGGGCTATGGAAGAGTATGAGGACGATGATTAGTTTCAAAAATACTATACTAAAATACAAATACTGACCAAACTGGTCAGAAAGTCAAACACTCCTAAGTCACAAAGGTCATATGTCAATGACTACCTTTACCAGAAACAATTTTCACTATTTTCATGGAATTCATCTTCATTGGTATCATTAAAGGCATAGATCAGTATTGAAGTACAAAGAAAATTTGTTGAAAGAAGTTGAAAATTCTCCCTAATATGCAATGAGTCAATGAGGCTTAAATCTCTTATGTTGAAACTTCATCCCATCCTAAAAAATCAGGTTAGTAATAAATGATATTGTCTTGGCAGTCAGGTGGAGAAATGTCCCTGCCCTTTAATGGCAGGTAGAGTGTTTGGCAGGTATAGCTTCTTTTCCACATCCCTGCTCTGTATTTAGTAATCACACCATTTCAGTATCTGTCAATGTGGAGGGATCAATGGGTGACTTGATCCCTCAATTAAATGCTAACCATTAATTAATTGGTAATACCAAAAGTGTATTATATCATGGAAGGGGCAGTGTTCTTCACTCACCCCTGCAAATTTAACATAACATAACGACCCCATGATTGAAGTGTTGCAGGGTTGTGTAACCCTTCTGGAGTTAAGGGTCAGTCAGCTGCTCAAAGAACAGATTTCAGACACATGGTTTTAAAAAACCACACTAGGGTAATAAATCATTGGGTGTTTCTTAGCAAGAAGGCTGTAATGAATAATTAAAAATTCACACCTACATACTACAGCTCTAGCAGTTTGAAACAGCATGGAATACCATACTGAATGGAATCTGGTAAATATTTACTATCATGTGATGCATATAATAGAAAAATGGGGCAAAAGTCTGTTTTTAACTGCATTGCATGGATAGCCACCTTTAAGGAATTGCTCTGATTTCATTGAAATTAGAGTCCGTTTTCTAGATTTTATTTAAAGTAACCCCAATTGGCCTAATTATATTGGTATGCCACCCTGCTAGCTGCCACCTGTTTAGATAACCTTTGTGTTGGAGATGTCGGAGATCTGAGAGATTTGTCCCAATAGCCTTTCCTTCTGAAACTATCCTATGCTTTACCCATTTAGCTTTAGCTGTAGTTAATCTATCTTTATTCGTTTGCACCATAACCCTAGTCTTAGGTCTGAATCTCTTTACAGCCTTTCCAATATCAATAATGCCCTCATGAATTTCAACAGCAGGATTATCATGGGGTATGCTATTGACCTTATCTCTAATACTGTCATACAATAATCCCTTTTGTCTTTCACTATATGCAAATTTCAGGATTGCTCATTAGTAGATACACTACCCTATCAAAGTCATGGGACACAACCACATTAATAGAAACACTCACAAATATACATATTTCAGTATCTTGTTGGTCCACCTTTTGCTGCTATCATACCGTCTTCCCTCTGGAACATACTGTCCAAAAGGTTTTGATATGTTGTGACAGGTAATTTATGCCATTCTGCCATAAGCGTCTTGGACAGCTTGGTAACAGATGTGAGGCATTCTGCACAAAATTAGCCATTCATATTCCATCATGTCCCACAGATGCTCAATGGGGTTCAGATCAGGACTCTGTGCAGGACAGTGAAGTTCTTACACTCTCATTTCAACAAACCACACACCTACAGCCCATGATTTATGGAAGGTGCATTATCATGCTGAAACAGAAAAGAGTCATTGCCAAATTGCTGCCAGAGAGATGGGGGTGCTGCATGGTCGAGAATGTTGAGGTAATTCTCTGTTTTTAGATGTCCATCCACAGAAACGATTTCACCCTACCCATAACCTGAGAAGCCCCTCACACCTTGCACAATCTGAATTGCTGGTGCAGAAGTGAGGCTTGTGGGCTGCTGCTCTGCCATAAAAGTGCAGATTTAACATAGATAAAAACGTAGATTTAAAATCACGTGAGAAATTCCAAGAAAACATTTTTTTGCCTTGAAATCCATGTGAAAAGTGATATTTACTATAATTGTCACTCCTGTACACGAGTTAATACTAAATCATTTCAAGAATGCATAGAATATCATATTTCATGCATTTCCAAAGATGGATATCTGTAGCTTCAATGGAAATTGAGAAGCTAAAAAGTGCAATGTACAGGAGTGAAATATGTCACTTTTCCCATGGTTTTCAAGGTACAACAGATCTTTCTTTTAAAGATATGGGTTTGAAAATGACTAATAATGTTAAATCCTGACACTTTTCCCTACTGGGAAATATTTAGATGCATCATGTTGATAGAAGTGGAGAAATGTGACAAAATAAGTACAAAGAATAAAAGCACTGGAAATTGAAAAATATCATATTTTCCTGAATGAGCAAGTAGGAGAATTGCATTTGGCAGTTTTTCAATTTCTATTTATGCCTGAGCTGCATAACTGTGCCACTGTGTGGAATATTGCATTCTATTCATTCTAGCAAAAAGTTAGCATGCTCTGATGTACAGGAGTTTCCAGGCATAAAACGCCTTAGTTTCAAGTCTCTCACTTTCTGTTAAATCCACATGTTTGAAACTCTATTAATGTGAAATTACAAAATTTTCACCTACAAGAAAAGACTGTTACACATCATTTTGATAGCAGCGAAGAGATGTGAGAAAACACGTGAAATGATTATAAGTTCTGGAAATTTAAAAACCTCACCATTTCAGTCAATGTGTTGAAGCTATAGCAATACCACTTTTCATAAGCATGCACTATGACATTGTATGAATTCTAGAAGGGAATTAGCCTTCTCAGTTGTATAAAAGCAAAAATCAAACAAAAAGTTAATTCACACATGATTTTCAAAGCAAAAATTTAAATTTCACACACTCTGCTAAAGAAGGAGGTTTGAAACTTCCTGATAATCATGCTTTGCATTGAAAGAAGCAGTGAAATGTAAAAATCAAACGAAATGACTAAAAGTGATGGAAAATAAAAAATATCACATTATTATCACTATCATTACTATCAGGTAGTAACACCATTATTAACTTAATAATGATCTCATTTATTGATAAAAATTAAATTTCTGGAAATGGCTGGTTAGAAAAATACAGGTAACTTTGTGCTTCAAGAAGATACTTTCACCACCAATGAGTGATTTGTGGACTCGTCAAGCACTGACCACTTTACACAATGAGACTGCTGACTGATTGATTCACTCAACTGGTGCATAAGGCCATTCGTCCACTGACAGAGCACATCTGCCACTCGACTGAAAAATAATAAAATTTTAGTTCCTTTTCAGTTGGATGCTAGTCTGACTCATGTTAGTCATATGCAATGCAATGACCAAACAATGTGGTACTGTAATTCTGCAATGTGGTACTGTAATTCACACAATTCGCACAATGCTCTCTCTGAACTACTCAGCATCATAAGGGCAACTATTGCCAAAGAGTTGCATCTGTGGATGAAAGTGGGATTGCAATTAACTTTAGTTGCATTGCATTTCAGTTGAGTTGCAGTTGCATTGTGGTAGTGGACGAAGGGCCTTAGTCAACTGTGCCTTCCAAGCGCCACATACTGCCTGTGCCACGTCTTCTGTCACTTGAAAGATACTGCTGTTCATGCCTGTGCACCAACACATTCATTTGTGGAAGAGCCACAATTCAAGGGCCTGAAGAACTGTATGCAGCTCACGAGCCGCAGTTTGCCGACCCCTGGTTAGAGAATAAGCCAAGCAGCCATAACAGTCTATGATAACTGCTTGGATAATAAGCCAAGCAGCCATAACAGTCTATGATAACTGCTTGCATATTAAGCCAAGCAGCCATAACAGTCTATGATAACTGCTTGGATAATAAGCCAAGCAGCCATAACAGTCTATGATAACTGCTTGGATATTAAGCCAAGCAGCCATAACAGTCTATGATAACTGCTTGGATAATAAGCCAAGCAGCCATATCAGCTATGCCACTTTGCAACAGAAAGGAATGCATCATTGTTGACATTTTGGCAATGTATCTTCTCTGAAGTACAGTTGTGAAATGCAAGCAAAATCTCACTTTTCACATGATTTTTGCCAAAAATCATATTGTTTTTTCAACATACTTATGGCACATTAAAGATACTGATTCAAAACTTTCTAATGATTTTAAATTCTGATATTGTTATCTACGTGCAGCCACGTTGCATTGGGCACACCAGTTCCTGTGAGATCACTGAAGTTATGCAGTGTAAGCAGTGCAAGCCCACATCCATACCAACTTGGGTAGTTGGTAAAGAACGTTGGGTGCTGCAAATTAACCCTCTCCTTCATCCTTTCACCTACCTCCTCATCCCCCACAGACAGCCCCCTAAGGGTTCGTCCAGTTATGGCTACCTGGTTTACTTCCCAACCCATGAAAATAATCCAGTAATCTATTACTGGCAAACATTCACATACATTGTGTTGATCATGTGATTGAAGTGGAGAAATGTTGGAGAAGAAGTGCAATCAGGGAAATTTCTGTTCCTTGAAATGTTTAGCCTTTTCACTTCATGTTTATGTATGGGAAATCTATGCCACTTTCCTCCAACATAGACTATGACATGTGTGATGTGAAAAGGTGCAGGAAATTCCTAGAAATCTTTTTTTACCACAATGAGTCAGCATGAAAATATGTTTTGAATTGTTTGAATTTCTAATAAAGCTACAGTGATACTGTTTAGCAAATGCACAGAGTACCATGCATTTTATGTTTGGGAAAAAATTTATCATTCTATTTTTTATAGGAGATAAAACACAAGCAAAGATAGTTCATCCATGCTTATCAATGGAAGATAATCATTGTAGGAATTTCTCAATTTGTATTAAAGATGACGGTTTCAAACTTAGGACAACAGTGAAATACAGACGTTTTCATGTACTGGTAGAATTTTAAACATTTGGTTTTGATAGAAGTGGAGAAATGCAGCAAACATGTGGAATGTCTAAAAGTGATGGGAATTGCTATAAATCACTTTTTGCATCACAGTATGCATGGCAAATAGGATTTTGCAATTTCTATTAGAGCTACAGCACAGCCATTTGCAACCACATAGAGTAGCACCCCACCACATTCTTGCTGGCATTTATCCTTCTGCAATGTATAGGAGAGAAGGTAGATTTTTTTTGCTATTCCTGAATTTCTATTAAAGGTACAACTTTGAAAATTAGGGAAAGTGAAAAATACTGAACTCTTCATCTACCATGAGAGATTTACACGTGTGTTTTTACACGTGTGTTTCGACATAATATATGTAACATAAAAATTTGCTGGAAATCGCTCAAAATCACCATTTGGCTCAATGAGTATGAATGACAACTAGGTTTTGCAATTATGCAATTTCTATTAAAGCTCAAGTCATGCTGCTTATCAACCTTATAGTACACCACACTCCTTGCATTCTGGCAGGAATTTATCGTTTTGTGATTTATTGGAGAGAAAAAAAAGCAAACAACTTTTTTCTTATGTTTTTCAAAGGAAGAACATGTATTTTGCTATTTCTCAATTTTTATTAAAGAAACAGCACCTAACACGGGAAAAGCATAACGCACTGACTTTTTTATGTTCTGGCAATGATATTCATGCCTGGTTTGGAGAGAAGTGAAGAAATTACATGAAACATGTGAAATACCAAAATGTGCTGGAAATCACTAGAAATCACTTTGCCTGAATGATTATGGATGGCAAATAGATTTTTCATTTTCTCACTTTCTATTAAAGCTACAGTCATTAGAATTGACAACTGCATAGAATACCACCTTCTCTACTGTGTGAAATGTAAGAGAGAGGAAAATGCACAAACTCTGCTTTGCCATGCATTTCAATGGAAGAACAGGATTTTGCTTTTTCTCAATTTCTATTTATTCAACAATGATGGTAGTGGTCCTGACACTTTACTAGCTGCAGACCTATGGCCTTCTAATTCTCTAGTAAAGCAATTTGTGGTGGAATTACATGATAACCTGTTCTTGAATATGCTACCAATGCAACCTGATGGGGTGCATAAGGGCATGAAGCTTGCATCCTCCAACAATTTAGGGCTAGAGGACCACCCCAATTCTAGCGCAACTTAATGTTACTTTCCCCATGTATTAACCATTATTATTGAAATGTATAAGGATTGCACTCATATGTCCTATTACTGGGCCATGTGGTTGGTAAAGAATGTTGGGTGCTGCAAAATAACCCTTTCCTTCATCCTTCACCTACCTCATCATCTCCCACAGGTAGCATCCTAAGGGATCAACCTGTTATGGCTGCTTGGCTTATTCCCCAACCCAAAGGCTGATCACTAATCACTAATCTTGTAGTACATCATTATGCCTTTCTGGATGGTTCCCTAGCTCCAATGTGCATGGGGTTTAAGGATCACCACCTTTATCTAAAAATTTGGATGCATTACACTACCCTTAGTTGTGTGAAGGGCATTCAACTCTTGCCTGCTTTACAAGCTTTGCCATTTAGAAATCCAATGAAGCCATCAATTCTGCTGGCCCCTGTCAATGTCTCTCACTACACAAATTTATATAAACTACATGATAAGGCTATACATCCCCTAACCTCCAGCAGGAATATATGTGGGCAGCTATATCCAAAAGGGTCAGATCTACCATTTGACAATCGTATTATTTTTCTTCATATTTGGTGGTTATAGCAATTATGGGTTAATTTGATCAACTGTCCTTCTTTGTTGGGAGAGTTACAAATTTTTGTCCCTGGATTACGTTCTTGGCAAAAATACTTTTTTTTACATATATCCACATGTGAAATAATTCATTTGTGTTAAAAGTCGATGATTTGCTTTAACCTAGATTGGCAATTAAACATAAATTGCTTACCATTTAATGAGAATCATTTCAGTTCTTTTAGATACTTCTCCTAATTGAATTTTAACATAAATTTATTGTTCTATGCATTCATATTGATTTTAAATTTAGTTATTCTCATTCTAAATTTAGTTATTTTGATTTATATATCAGTAGCAATTATTTCTGGGTTACTTCTTGCATTGCTACATGTCGCTATGTGTCGCCAATTTTTAATTCCTCCACTTCAAATTCATAGGGGTATCACCCTGTTACAGTGGATGTAAAGAGTACTCATAAAAAGTACTTGTAATTGCTTGAAATCACGTCTTGCCTTAATGAGTACACATGGCAAATATGTTTGCATATTCTGCATTTCCATTAAAACTACAGCCATACCGTTGGGGAGCCACATATAGTTCCACACCCTCCCCATTCTGTCAATGACTTATCATTCTGTGTCATATAGGAGAGAGAAAGCAATGAAACACTGTTTGCCAATGCTTTTCAATAAAAACATGTTTTTGTAGCTTTTCAATTTCTATTTAAGGTACAGTTTTGAAACTTATGGAATGTATAAAATACTGAATGTTTCATGTACTGGCAAAGATTTCCACATGTAGTAGCTATAGCAGTGGAGAAAATTGACAAATCATGTGTAACATCAAAAAGTGATGGAAATCGCCAGAAACCACCTTTTTGCCTCAAGGCCTATGCATGGCAATTAACTTCTGCATTTTCTCAATTTCCATTATTCTTTGATTTGATTAGTTTATGGGTTGGGGTGTAAGCCAAGCAGCCATAACAGGTTAACCCCTTAGGAGGCTGCCCGCGGGAGATGAGGAGGTAGGTGAAAGGAGAAGGAAGAGGGTTAATTTGCAGCACCCAACGTTCTTTACTAACCACCCAAGTTGGTATTGACGTGGGTGTGCGCTGCTTAACTTCAGTGATCTAACGGGAACTGGTGTGTCCAGCGCAACTTGGCCGCACTACGCAACTTGGCCACACCTGCAACTTGGCCGTATTGCTGGAGACATACAGTTTAGCAACTGCTTTCAGCACCATGCTCTCCACATTCTGGCAAGGACTTAATGTTCTGTGATGAATAGGAGAGAAAAACTGCAAAAACTCAGTTTTTCCATGCTTTTTCATGAAACATCTTGCTTCTTGCAATTTCTAAATTTCAAATAAAGATCCTGCTGTGAAAAATAGGAAAAGTGTGAAATATGAAGCTTTTCATGTACTGGATGAGACGAACATGTGCAGTTTCTATAGAAGTGTAGAAATTTGATAAGAGATTTCTGTTGTCAAAAAGTGACAGAAATCGCTAGAAATCACATTTTGCCTTAATTAGTATGCATAGGAAATAGTTTTTGCATTTTCTTAATTTCTATTAAAACAACAGCCATTCACATTTTCAAATAAAGGAGTTCCACCTTTGCCACATTCTGGGAAACTTTTATCATTCTGTTATGCATAAGAGTGAGAAAACTCACAAACTCTTATTTTTCCCTGGCTTTTCAATGGGAGAACATGATTTTTTTCAGTTTTGAAGCTTTCATGAGCTGGCAAATATTTACTTGTGCGGATTTGATAGAATAGGAGGAAATCAACAAAACATGTGTAACAAAAATGTACTAGATCTCACAAGGAATTTGTTCTTACATCAGTTTTCCTTGCCGTTTGGAAGGATTTTTTGTTATTTTATGAATAAGGGAGAAAAAACGGACAAACTCTATTTTCCCATTCTTTTCAATTGAAGAACACCTGCTTTTGCAATTTCTCACTTGGTTTGAATATTAGGAAAAGAATAAAATACCAATTTTTTCATGTAATGTCAAAGATTTAAACGTGTGGTTTTGATAGAAGTGGAGAAATTGGACAAAAAATGTGCAATGTCAAAAAGTGCTGGAAACCACTAGAAAGGACTTTTTTGTCAATGAGTATGCATCACAAAGAAGTTTTGCAATTTCTATTAAAGCTACAGAGATGCCGTTTGGCGCCACATAGAGCTCAACACTCTCCACATTTTGGTGAAGATTTATCCTTCTCTGACATAGAGGAGAGAAAATCCCAGAAACTGTCTTTCCCATGCTTTGCAATTGTAGAAATTTTTTGCCATTTCTTAATTTCGATTAAAGAAACAGCTTTGACACTTATGGAAAGTGTAAAACACTGCTATTTTCATATATTTACACATGTGGTTTTGATAGAGGTGGAGAAATTTGACAAAACATGTGTAATGTCAAAAAGTGTTTTAAATTGCTCAAAAATCACTTTTTGTCTCAATGACAATGCATGGAATTACTAATTTATTTAGAAAAGGGTTGGGGATATGCCTAATTGCCATAACACTAAGCTGAAATATGTAGCCTGTTGGAGGGAAAGTTAAATTGGGGAAGGTGGACTTTGGGACTATTTTGACAAAGTGATATTTAGAAACCAAAATCTAAACATTAAACCGTCTACCAAAACATGGAAATAATTCAATAAAGCAAACGTTACATCAAAATTTAGAGGTGTAAATCAAAATCCAAAATAATACATGTATAGAAATCCTCAAAACAAAGGAATGTAAATGAAATCTGTGTTCTATAACCATGACATATTTCCCTAACAGTGTAGAACAGATGCTTGTTGATTGAGACAGCAATTCCCCTTTCTTTAAATTGCATCTTCAATTCCACTCTACCAACATGGTAGAGGAATTGTCCAATAACAAAGAATCAAAGTCAGAAGATATCTACACTCATAGGTTATGCAGGGAAACTAAGGTCCTACTGCCTATGGCTCATCAGTGGCTGAAAAGACTTTAGGATGCAAAAGTTGGCAACTGGATTATAATAGTCAAAATTCCTCGAGATAGAGAGGTTGACTAACCAGTCATCATCTTCACCTTTTTCCATCAATGATCATGCAAAAGGAAATTCGCACCTACAAAGACCAATACTTACCTTTTCAATTAAACTTTTGGAAAATAGCAAATAGGGGATTAAGGTGATATATGGAAGCCTGAACAGTAGAAAACTGATGACTATATAATGACTAAACCGATGAACAGTAGAAAACCAATGACTCCTGAACTAGGAGAAATCCTAAATGGTTCATCATAAATAAGGATGAATGCTGCTTTTCATTTAAAATAACAAAAACGCTCCAAAAGATTCTCCATGGAAAACTCCAAATTGTTAAATTTGACATCGCATAGAAGCAATTGTTGTCCAGTGCAATGCTGGAGACCAAACAACTCATGAAACCCAAGTTTGATGAAGAGGGATTTTGAAATATAGCTCTTCTAATAGCACATATAAGTCAATATTATTGAAAAAAGATTGAGTAAAAGTGCAAGTGATAATCTAATATGTAGCTGCAAAGGTAATCTACCCTTGAAGCCATAGTTAGCTCCAGGAGAAAGTGGAGGAAGCAACTCCCTGAGATAAGCAAGTTATTACAATTGGAGAAGTTATTACCTGGAGACCTTACCATAAAGAATGAGAGTTGAACGCCATTGATGCTGTTGACAAAGAGAGATTCGGAGTTAAGTACTAGACATGGCCCAAACGTTCAGGCAATAAAGCAGTTGAGTCAAATTAGCACAATAAATAAATAAAAATATAAGGAGGGATACCAGTTGATATTGCCTTCACCTTTCATTGCAGTGAGCCATAATGTAGAATGACAGGTAAGTTTTGTATCAAGAAAGATACCATGGACTTTAATAAGTATTTTTGGAGTAATTTTGGGGTTGTGCAGTTGAAAGATATAAAGTATGTTTTAGGGTAGTTTATGGATAAAGAACTGTAATGCAGCCATGATTCAATGTCCATTAACCCTTTCTGTAGGGAAGCAGAATTATCAGTGCCATGAAAATGTTGGTGAATTTAATGTCATTGGCAAATGCCAATAAATCAGGATGGGGTGATAAAGTAGTAAATAAATAATTAATGGATTGTTTAATGAGTAGGGGGCTTAGGTTGCTGCCTTGTGCAAATCCTGTAGACTGGAAGTAACAAGAAAAACTGACAAAAGATCGGAGTTTTATTTAATTTCCCCACATAGTGAGATGTGACTGCAGGAATAGTCTAAGCTGAGAAAATAAACCAAGATTGGCTAGTTTATAGACATGTGGGGAAATAGGCAAAGTATCAAAGGCCTAGGAGAAATTGAAATAATCTGAGTGGTATTTGGCAGAAGTCTGAAAAGCCTTATGGATAGATTTCAGATGAGCTAGAATATTTGTTTCAGTAGTGTGACCCAGTGTGAATCCATGTTGATTTTGGGCTATAAGAGATCTAGCCCAAGATAAGATTTTGTCAAACAGAAATCTTTAAAGAATTTTTGCAACACTGGCAATCAGCATGGGACTAGCATGGGAGCCTGACTTGAATTCGAGAGCTTGGCCCAATTTGCAGATCAATGGATGATTATGTGTGGCAAGCCACCAGAATAACAAACTTGCAAGACTAGGAGCTAAGAGGTCAGGATATTCATTTAATAGTGCTCAGGGAATGATATCTGGGATTTAATTTTTTAATGGCCTTAATAACATTCTCCATTTGAAAAGCAGGGAGGTGAAGGGCATCAGAAGCAGCTGATAGAGAAAACAGGTGTAAGGAGGCCAGAGGAGGGTTTTGAAAATTGCAGCTTGTCTTTTGATAGTATTCTGAAAAGTATTTGCAGACTTTCAGAGGTTGAAAAAAATAAAAATCACTTCCTTCAGTGTCAAAGACAGCTGGGGTGTTGTTGCCATCCTAAGGAATATATTTTATTGAAATTTGCTGGAGACTTAGTATTCTGTGAAAGAGTCAGGTGACAATGATCCCTATAATGATTTACAAAGAACTTCACTTTCCTCCTGTAGTAATTGAAATTATTAATATGAACTAAGTTCAATTACTTTCAATTATATGAGCTTACTCCTTTTGAGGGACAAAGTGTGCCAATTTTATTTATGAGCAAAGACTAGCTCCAGGCAGAATAGCATGGTTAGTCTGACATGGGTCCTGGACAACTTCCCAAAAATTAATTTTGCCAGGACCTCACCAATTATAACAATTATAGAAGTGCACTGCCTCAGGTGCTGAGCTCAGGCTAAACAGAAGGGGCCAGTGAAATCTGGCAAGGCATTTATATAAACCAATGAACCCCAGCCTCTCAAAGAAGCTCTTTCATTAAAAGGAGGAGAAAATCCATCAAGTGACAGTTCAAAAGGGAACCGTCAAAGGGAAAGGTGCTTTGATTTCAACTGATAAACCTGAGAAGCTCAGGTCTAGAAGCTGGTGCTTGACATTTGTAATATTATTGCACTGGGCCAGATTTCCAGAAATTATCAGGGCTATAAGCACCTCAGCCATGTTAGAATAACTCACCCCTAAGTAGATAGGGGGGCCTGCACCAATTGATGTGTAGGGCATTGCAGTCTCCCAGAATCACAGCAGAGGAATGGATAACCAACAGGTGATTTGTACTATCCAAATGAGAAAGAAATACAGAAGATGGAAGAGCTTGTGGAAAATATCACATGACAGCATGTGAACTGGTAGTATACCAATCTGGGGTAACTGTAGAAGGCTTTGAGCCTTTTTTGAGTATGTTTGGCAGGGCAACAACAGAGAAAGGAACACTAGCTACCACTGCAGCATGGGGCGCCATCATTTTATTGTTTGTTTGTTGCTGTTTTAGGGCCTTTCAACTACAAGGTCATTAGAGCCCCATCCACTGTGTAGCTCTGACTGCACACCCACTGAGTAACCATAATATGTATCCATAAGATGGATATTTTTGAAACCAGATTATAATGGGGCACCATTACAAAAGTGTGTTTAAATTCTAAGAATACAAAATCAACCTACTTTCTGCTGCCTAAAGCCTTTTGAATATAATCCATCAAGCAAGGGATTTGGGTGTCATATGACCTCACTTCCCTAGACTCATGCTGGGTATGCTAAGTTTTCCAGATATGCCATTATAAAGGAGAATGTATGTTCACTAAAGAAACTGGTCTATAGCACTTAGGGTCCACTGCATCCCCTGACTTGCAAATTGGTACAACATTAGCCAGTTTCCATGATGATGGAACAATGTCAGTGTGTAATGACATTTTAGATGTTTCCACTTTGTTGTTTGTTGGTGTTTTAGGCCCTCTAAACTACAAGGTCATTAGCGCCCCAACCACTTTATAGTTCTGTTGCTGAGGCTGCACAGACACTGTAATAATGTGACGATTTTTGGATAGCCAGCTTTCCCAGGAGTACCCAGTTTTCCCAAGCAGCTACTGATGTCTGTACGAACTAGGCTAAATTGTTTAACTTCAGTGATCAGACGATAAAAGGGGTGTCCAACGCAATTTGCTGCTCCCAAATAATGCTCCCAAATTGCTACTTCCAGCTGCAAGATACTTCTACAGCTTGCAAAGCTGTAGAAGTATCATTGGCAACCATTAAACCATCCTTAACTAAATTAACTCATAAATCCTTAACCACCTTATCCCTATAACCGTCTTTCCTACACCTCTTTTCTTGAGCCTATCTCCCAGATTGTTTCCATGAAAATTTTTGTAAACTTTTTTTCATTATAACTTAAACCACTTTGCAGGCCACCTTATTAACTATCTTACTACTGACATTCTCTCTCCTAAGTGCATTCCAAGTGCTTCACTTATTCTGCATAGCTACCTTCACTTCTTTAGTATACCATTCTGGAAAAGTATTATTCCTTAAAATCTTAGTGAAGACAGCTAGTTGTGTGCCCTCCTCTAGGAATCTTTCCCAAGCTTTCTTAAAACATTCCCAAATGGTCTTATTATATTGGTATGACATAGCTGGGTACATTTTTAAATACTAAATCTAAGATTCCTCCTATCTCATGTGTAAGCATGGTCACAATCTGTTCCAACCATTACAATACAGTTGTTCCAAAAAGAGATTCAGGGCTCCTTATAACCTGGAATGTAAATCAGGCTGCACCCTGCCATAATCCAACCCTCAAAAAATGAAGTCCCCAACAAGAATTAGCAGTTTACCTTTTCCTTTGATGGTGGGTGATAGAAACCAACTACATAAATTCCTCCACAAGAGCCTGCAAAATGACAATATATCGTTTCACAATCCTCCTAATGCAAATACCCTAGAGAATCCACCCCTCTGCCTGCTTCCCTATCCCTTCTGTAAACTGCAAACCTATCTGAGATCTCTGCTGATTTGACATCTCCCCTCAACCAGGAATCAGTGTCAATTATGATATCAGTATCTGATTTGGCAGCAAGGACATTTAACTCAACCACTTTATTGACAAGCAAAGTCAATGCATCACTTGCTGTGAAATACTTACCTATCCCCTATTAATCCATAGCAGTTGTTGATTATGCTGTTGATGTAACCCTTTTGTCCCTTTGAGACCCTTTAATATTGATCTGCTTTATCACTCTGGATGCCCCCTTTACTACCTGATGGCATCACCAATATAATAGGTGAACTAGGTGGTGATGCCATTGGACTCTCCTCCCTACACTTGATTAATCCGGCTACTTAAGAGGTGGAGCTTAGGATAGTAACCTGTAATCTGCTGATCTCCACCTGGATCTATGCAAGCTCCAATTTCAATAGATGGCAGCCACAATACTCTGTCACTTTTTATGGAGGCAATTTAATATCATCAATCAAAGTAGTGCAATATTCCACAACAATTAGATATAAATAACAGTAAGTGGTACCTAACAGAATTTAAAAAGTACAGTCACTTATTACATGAAGCCATAAAATAGTTTAAACTGTCATAAGTAAAGTCATCAATTGATAACTTAAAACAAACTTCTTAAAATGAAACTAACACTGTCCAAATTCCTTTAGATTGTGTCACACCTAAAATTAAGGCACACTCAATTCCTTTAAAATATGTCATGCCAATTACAAACCTTGTGTAGCAATATCAGATACAATCCACATCAATTCCTTATTATTAAAAAACCAAGTGATAAAAGTTAAGTGAAATTTAGAGATTATATATGAAACAAATATCTACAGAGGCTCCATGACAAAATAACCAATTTTATCAAAACATTCTACTTACCAACCTGAAATCCAATTACCCACATCCACAACCCATCATGTATGAAAATGCAGATGTCTGCCATATCTGTAGGATATGGCAAAAGATATGAATTGGTATCACTGCTCAAGAGATAATACCAATGAAGATATGGTTAATGCCAATGAAAGCCTCAACCAACCCTCAAAGTGAATGCATTTTCACAGAAATGAAGACCACAGTTCACTAACATAAAAATAGGGCAGTTTCTTTAAACAAATAGGTCTTTACAAAGAAATGCAATAAACTTAAAGAAAGGAAAACAGATTAAACCCTAAGCTAACAAATAACAGGAAACACTTACCTTGAAAATATTTTCTATGGTTAAACTTCTAGAGAAAGCAGAAAAACCAAACACATCAAAAGGAAAACGTGAGGCAGAATGGAAAATGTTAGTTAGAATTTCAACATTGTTAAGTTAGGGAATCACATTAGCACCCATTCCAACACTCAGTTGATATGTGTTACAAAGGGGAGTGCCATGAGTGCATTGCTCTTTGCAAATTTGCTGTGTCTGGCACCACACAATATGTATCTCCCAAACATTGCAGATGATCTCCATATCTCTAGGTAGGTTATCAGCCCACAAGATGCTTGGGAATGACAACCATGTCTCACACTTATTGAATCTTCGCTTTCTACAAACATTTTGCTCATCATCTACATCAAATCATATGGCATTTCCTTTCCTTGGAGACATACCAACTAAACTTATAAATTCTTTAGTACATCAGTACTACAGAGGACAACTAAAATAAAAGACTAAGGGGTCACTCTTGACTTCAAGTTGACATTTTGAAGGAACACCCAAAATTTGTACAATGCATGGAGTACCACAATCTCTACATTGTGACAAAAAATTCCTATTCTGTGATGTTAAGGATGAAAAATAGCACACAATGTGTGCTTTCCCATCCATTTCAAAGGAAAAAATTCGGTTTTGCAATATCTCAATTTCTATTAAAGATACAGAGTTGACATTTAGGGAAAGTTTAAAATTTCGACTTTTCATATAGTGGCCATGTTTTGCATGTATGGTTATGATAGGAGATATTCCAAAAGCATGGGTAATGCAAAGAAGGGAATGGAAATCACTAGAAATTGCATTTTATATCAAAGAGTATCCATAGTAAACAGCCATGCCATTTTCCCCAGGCATGAAGTACTACACTCTGTACTTGCAGTCAAAAAGTTACCGTTGTGTGATGTATAGAATAGAAAGTAATGCACAAATGGTGTTTCTGATGCTTTTCAATGAAAAAAATTCGTTTTTGCAAAATCACAATTTCTACAAAAGATACAGTTTTGAAACTCGGGGAAAGTGTAAAATACCAACATTTTGAAGTACTGGCAAAGTTTTACACATGTGGTGTTGATAGCAGTGGAGAAATTTTACAAAATATATATAACGCAATTGCCAGAAATCACTTCTCGTCTCAATGAGTATTTCTTAATTTCTGTTAAAGCTACAGGCATGGAGAACCACACTCTCTACATTCAGGCAAAAATTTACCATTCTGTAATGTATAGAAAAGAAAATAACACAAAGTGTGTTTTCCCATGCTTTTCAATGGAAAACATTCGTTTTTACAATACTCTTAAATCAATTTATGTGAAAGATCAATTATTGAAACTTATGGAAAGTTTAAATTACTGACTTTTTAATGTACTGACATGGTTTGACATGGTAATGTACTGGCATGGGTTGTTTTGATAGAAGTGGAGAAATTCGTTAATAGATGTGTAATGCTGAAAAATACTGGAATTCACCTTAAATCACTTTTTGTCTCAATGAGAATGCTTGATAAATAGATGGTTCATTTCCTCAATTTCTATTAAAGTTACTCCTGTGCCATTTAGCACAGGCATGGAGTTCCACATTCTCAACAATTTGGCAAACATTTACAGTTCTGTGATGTATAGGAGAGAAAATAATCCACCAAGTGTTTTTCCCATGCTTTTGCTAATTGTCAATTTCTGTTAAAGATTCAGCTTTGAAACTTAGGGAAAGTGTAAAATAGTGACTTTTCCATGGACTGGCCAAGTATTAGACATGTTGTTTTGATAGAAGTGGAGACATTTGACAAAATATGTATAATGCCAAAAAGTACTGGAAATCACTTTCTGTCTCAATCAGTATGCATGGCAAATAGATGATTAATTTCCTCAATTTCTACTAAAGCTACAGCCATGCCGTTTTGCACAAGCATAGTGTAGAAAATTTTCTGCATTTTGGGATGCATTTTCTACACTTCTTTGAGGCATAGGACAGAAGATAACCCACAAGGTGGCTTTTCTCAAGCTTTTCAATGGAAAAATATTATTTATGCAAAATCTCATTTTCCATTAAACCTACAGCCATGTTGTATTGCACAGGGCTGGTGTACCACATTCACTGCATTCTGGCAACAATCTACAGCTCTGGGATCCAACAGAAAAGCTTTGTTTTTGCAATATCTCAATTTCTGTTAAAGTTACAGCTTTGATAATTATTGATAGTGTAAAATACCAACTTCGCCATGAACTGGCATGTGGTTTTGATAGATGTGGAGAAATTTGATAAAACATGTGTAATACCAAAAGTGCTGGTAATTGCCAAAAATCACTTTTCGTCTGAATGTGTGTGCATGGAGAATACATGGTTGATTTCCTTAATTTGTCTCAATTTTGGTAAATTAAAATTCTTGCAGTTTTACAGTTCCGTGATGTATAGGAAAGAAAATAATTAACAAAGTGTGTTCTCCCATGCTTTTAAATAGAAAAACATCATTTTTGCAATATTTCAATTTCTATTAAAAATACAGCTTGAAAACTTAGGGAAAGTGTAAACTGCAGTGTAGTTAGCAGTTTTGTACAGGCATGGAGTACCACATTCTCTACATTCTGGCAAAAACTTTCAGTTGTGTAATATATAGGCAAGAAAATAATGCACAAAGTGTGTTTATGCATGCTTACAAGGGAAGAAATTGATTTTTGCAATATCTGAATTTCCATAAAAGATGCAGCTTTGAAACTTAAGGTAAGTGTAAAATTCCGACAATTTCATGTACCATTCATGTAGAAGTAGAGAAATTTGAAAAACCATAAGTAATGCCTAAAGTGCTGGAAATTGTGAGAAATCACTTTTTGTCTCAATGAGTATGCATGGCAAATAGATGGTTCATTTCTTCATTTTTATTACTGCTAAAGCTATGCCATTTTCCAGTGGCATGGAGCATTCTGGAAAATTTCTACAGTTCTGTGATGTATAGGAAAGAATAATAATGCACAAAGTGTGTTTTGCAATGCCTTCTAATAAAAAAACTTCATTTTTGCAATATCTCAACTTCTGTGAAAGATACAGATTTGAAACTTATAATCAGTATAAAATGCCACCTTTACCATGTACTGGCTAAGTTTTTCATGTGCAGTTTTGATAGATGTGGTGAAATTTGACAAAATATGTGTAACAACAAGAAGTTCTGGAAATCTCCCAAAATCACATTTTTTATTAATGGGTGTGCATGGAAAATATACGGTTGATTTTCCGAATTTCTAGTAAACAACAGTCATACCATTTAGCACAAGGCATGGAAAAAATGTGCATTATTTTCTCTCCTTTATATCACAGGACTGAATATTTTTACCATAATGTATAGAATGTGGTACTCCATGCCTGAGGAAAGCGGCATGGCTGTGGATTTAATAGAAATTTAGAAAATGAACCATCTATTTGCCATGCATTCTCATTGTGGCAAAAAGTGGTTTTTGTCGATTTTGAGCACATTTTGGCATTGCTCATATTTTCTGGATTTTCTCCTCTTCTACAAAAACCACACATGTAAAACTTGGCCAGATCATGTAAAACTCGATATTTTACACCTTCCCTAATTTTCAAAGCTGTATCTTTAATAGGAATTTAAATATTCACGAAATGAAGTTTTGGTGATGTATCGGAATACACATTTTGAGCATTATTTTCTCTCCTTTACATCACAGAACTGAACATTTTTGCCAGAATGCAGAGAATGTGGTACTTCATGTATGATAAAAGCACCCTAGCTGTAGCTTTACAAAAATTGAGAAAAAACCATCTATTTCCCATGGATACTCATTGAGACAAAAAGTGATTTCTGGTGATTTTGAGCACTTTTTGGCATCACTCATATTTTCTGGAATTTCTCCTCTTCTACAAAAACCATACATGTAAAACTTGGCCAGAACATGAAAAAGTCAGCATTTTACAAGTTCCCTAATTTTCAAAGGTGTAACTTTAATAGAAATTCAGATATTGCAAATGAAGTTTTTCCATTGAAAAGCATGGGAAAAACAACTTTGGTGATGTATGGGAGAGAATGTAATGCACAAACTCTAAATTTTTGACAGGATATAGAGAATGAGGTACTCCATGCCTAGGGAAAATGGCATGGCTGTAGCTTTAATAAAACTTAACAAATTTAAATATTTATTTGCCCTGCAAACTCGTTGAGAGCATCACATATCCATTGCCATACATACTCCATGCATACACTTTCCTTCAGTTTCAGAGCTGTATCTTTAACAGAAATCAAGATATTCCAAAAATGCAGTTTTTCCATTGAAAAGCATGGGAAAAAAACATTTTTGTGCATTATTTTCTCTCCTATACTTCACAGAACTGTAAATTTTTGCCAGAATGTAGAGAATGTGGTAATCCATGCCTGTGAAAAACGGCATGGCTGCCGCTTTAATAGAATTTGAGAAATTTAATCATCTATTTGCCATGCATACTCATTGGGACAAAAAGTGATTTATGGCTATTTTGAACACTTAAGCACTTATTTGAGCACCTTTGTCGACTTTCTCCACTTCCATCAAAACCACACATGTAAAACTTGTCCAGTATTCGAAAAAGTCGGTATTTTTTCACTTTCCTTCAGTTTCAAAGCTGTATCTTTAATAAACATCTAGATATTGCAAAAACGAATATTTTGCATTGAAAAGATAAAAAACAACTTTGTGCATTATTTCCTCTGCTATACATCACAGAACTGTAAATTTTTGCCAGAATGTAGAAAATATAGTACTTCATGCCTGTGCAAAACGGCATGGCTGTAGCTTTAATAGTATTTGAGAAATTGAACCATCTGATTGTAATGCATACTCATTGACACAGAGTGATTTCTGGCAATATTGAGCACCTTTTGGCAGAACACATGTTTTGTCGAATTTCTCCACTTCCATCAAAACCACATGTATAAAACTTGGCCAGTGCATGAAAAGGTCGGTATTCTGCACTTTCTTTAAGTTCCAAACCTGTATCTTTAACAAAAATTGAGATGTTGCAAATCGGAGTTTTTCCATTCAAAAGCATGTGTAAAATAACTCTGTGTTATTTTCTCTCATCTACATCAAAGAACTGTAAATTTTTCCCAGAATGTAGAGAATAGTGTACTCCATGCCTGTGCAAAACGGCATTGCTGTAGCTGTAATAGCATTTGAGAAATTGAAACATCTATTTGCCATGCATACTCATTGAGACCAAAAGTGATTTCTGGCGATTTTGAGCACTTTTTTGGCAATACACATGTTTTGTCAAATTTATCCACTTCTATCAAAACCACAGGTGAAAAACTTGGCCAGTACATGAAAAAGTCGGTATTTTAAACTTTCCTTAAGTTTCAAAGTTGTATATTTAATAGAAATCAAGATATCACAAAAAAACTTTGCAAACTTTGTGTATTATTATCTCCCCTATTCATCACAGAACTGTAAATATTTCCAAGAATGTAAAAATGTGATAGTCCATGCATGTGCAAAATGTCATCATGAACCATCCATTTGCCATGCATACTCAATGAGACAAAATGTGAATTTTTAGCTAATTTGGGCACTTTTTGGCATTACACATGTCTTGTCGAACTTCTCCAATTCTATCAAAACCACACGTGTAAAACTTGGCCACTACATAAAAAATTCAGCAATTTAAACTTTGCTTATGTTTCAAAGCTGTATCTTCAATAGACATCGAGATATTGTGACAGCGAATGTTCTCACTTAGAACAGCATTAGAAAAACATACTTTGTGTGAAATTTTCTCTTCTCTACATCACAAAACGATAAATCTTGGCCGAAATGTAGAGAATGTGGTAATCAATAACGTTCCAAAGGGAATGACTGCAGCTTTAGTAGTTTTTGAAATATTGCATAATCGAATGTTGTCCCATAGAAAGGCAATGGAAAACATACTTTGTGTGATATTTTCTCTACTATACATCTTAGAATGAATGAATCTTTCCTGTAATATAGAGAATGTGGTATTCCATAACGTTGCCAAATGGGATGACTGTAGCTTTATTAGATTTTAAGAAAAAGAAGCATGCATTTGACATGCTTGCTCATTGACAAAAAAAGTGATTCTGGCGATTTCCACCAGATTTTGTCAATACACATGTTTTGTGAAATTTATCTACTTCTATCAAAACTGCACGTATAAAACTTTGCCAGTACATGAAATAGTTGGTAAATTACACTTTTCCTAAGTTTTAAAGTTGTTTCTTTAATAGAAATTGACATATTGCAAAACGAATTTTCTCCCATAGAAAAGTATTGGAAAATCATACTTTGTGCAATATTTTTTCGTCTACACATCACAGAGCAATAAATCATGTCCAATATGTAGAGAATGTGGTACTCCATAGCGTTGTTAAATGGCATGACTGTAGGTTTAATACTTTTTGAGATATTGCAAAAACGTATGTTCTCCTATTGAAAAGCATTGGAAAAACATACTTTGTCCTTTCTTTTCTCTGTTATACATCACAGAACGATAAATCTTGGACTGAATTTAGAGAATGTGGTACTCAATAACTTTTCCAAATGGCATGACTGTAGCTTTAATAGTTTTTTAAGACAAAGAAGCGTTTTTCTACATGCTTGCTTATTGAGGAAAAAAGTGATTTCTGGCAATTTCCAGCACTTTTTGTCATTATACATGTTATGCCAAATTTCTGCACTTCTATGAAAACCAAACGTGAAAAACTTTGCCAGTACATGAATTAGGTGGTGTTTTACACTTTCCCTCTGCTTTAAAGCTGTATCTTTATTAGAAATTGAGATATTGCAAAAACGAACGTTTTCCCATAGAAAACCAAGGGAAAAACATACTTATGTACATCACAGAACAATAAATTTCGGCCAGAATGTAGAGAATGTTGTACTCCATAACGTTGCCAACCAGCACTAATGTAGCTTTAACAGTTTTTGACATATACAAAAACAAATGTTCTCCAATAGAAAAGCATTGGAAAAACACACTTTGTGGGATATTTTCTCTACTATACATCAGAGAACGATAATTCTTGGTCAGAATGTAGAGAAGGTGGTACTCCATACCATTGCTAAACAGAATGACTGTTGCTTTAATTGTATGTATGTAATGTAATTGACATGCTTGTATGTATGTATGTAATGTATGTATGTTTGTAATGTAATGTATGCTATGTATGTATGTAATGTATTTGACATCCTTACTCATTGAGGCAAAAAGTGGTTTCTGGCGATTTCCAGCACTTTGTGTCATTACACATGTTTTGTCGAATTTCTCCTCTTCTATCAAAACCACACGTGTATTACTTCGTCAGAACATAAAATATGCAGTATTTTACACTTTCCCTATTTTTTAAAGCAGTATCTTTAATAGAAGTTGAGATAAATAGAAAAGCATTGGAAAGACATACTTGGAAAGACATACTCTGCTATACATCACCGAATGATAAATCTTGGCCTGAATATATTGAATGTGGCACACCATAACGCTGCCAAACGGCATGACTGTAGCTTCAATAGTTTTTGAGATATCGCAAAATCGAATCTTCCTCCATTGAAAAGCATTGCAAAAACTTTGTGCAAAACTTTCTCTCTATACATCACAGAATGATAAATCCATGGAAGGAATGCAGAGAATGTGGTACTCCATAACGTTGCCAAATGGCATGACTGTAGCTTTAATAGCTCTTAGAAAAAGAAACATGTATTTGACATGCGATTTGGAACACTTTTTGTCATTGCACATATTTTGTTGAATTTCTCCACTTCTATCAAATCCACAGTTTAAAACTTTACCAGTACATGAAATAGGCGGTATTTTACACCTTCCCACAGTTTTAAAGCTATATCTTTAATAGAAATTGAGATATTGCAAAAAGGAATGTTGTCCCATAGAAAA
>JAAFCE010009058.1:1709020-1772996 GCA_013389805.1 Trigoniulus corallinus
GCTTGTTCCCTCTTTCATCGCCTGTGGAAAATCACTAATAACCCTGACATGTATCAGCAATTTACTGTATCTCGTCGTGAGTTTAGGTGGGATATCATGAGAGCAACGATGTCAGTAATTCATCCTTTAATGGCAGCACATCAGCTTTGGGCTCTAGTGCAACATTTGACTGTGTCAGTCACACTGCTTGCCCTGGGGCTTCTCCCAGAGGTCATTGCTATTCTTGCTAATCCCCATGGGCTTTCCCCTCCTTCTCAAGAAAGTTATGCATGGACTATTATACCACTGGGAGTCTCTCAGCCCATCCTTGGTTTCCTTCAGCTACAAATCTATATTAATAGACTTAGGTCCACACCATCCATAGGTCTCAATGATATGTCAGCACCTTTGGTCAAGGGGTTTGATAACCTTAGCTTGCACCTGCTTCTGCATTTATATAATGCATGTATGTTGCAAGGGATTTTCCCCTTTCTTTGGAAGTCAGCTATAATAGTCCCACTTTTTAAAGGCGGGTTTCATAAGGACCCTACTAACTATAGGCCTATAGCCATCTTGTCCCCTCTAGCTAAAGTCCTTGAGAGATGGTTGTGTGACTTAGTCTGCAATGGTCTTCTAAAAATTTTCCAGTGACCCAGTACAGTTCCTGTCCCAGAGTTTCCATGAAATTCTCTATATTAGCTATGTTCCCCAAGATTTCGACAGCACTTGCATCTGGGAAGGCCTTTATTATGGTTAAAACTGATATAACCAAGGTTTTTGATCCTGTTGACCACTCTCAGCTGATTGATCAGCTGTGGAAGATGCCATGGGCTCTGAATCTTATGGTGTCATGTATCAGGGCCGCTCTGCTTGGAGCAGAGGATGCACTGATGCACAACCACTAGTTAGGGGAGCCCCACAGGGGTCTGTCCTTGTGCCCCTACTTTTTAATGTACCAAATGTTTCATTGCCTTCAGTCTGCCCTTGCCTTCATTGCCTTCGGCCCTTTGCTGATGACCACTACTTGGGCCAGGTGGTGAGCTGATGCATATACATAATGCTCTAATGTCTTCATCTGATCTCAGTTCCTTGATACCCATGTGTGCCTAGGGTAGAATAGGCACACTGCATACCTGCATGTCATAGGAGGCTACAAAAGGGGTGACTTTTTCTTACCCCAGATAGGACAACACAACTGTGGTCTTTGTCTATGACATGTTCTGGACAGGACGACACCATCATTATGGTTGTTCGTGTCCTTCTTTATCCTTTACTTGATGACTGTCCGCCTTGTTCTTGGTTGATGTAGGCTCCCCACTTAAATAAATGGCTACCCACGTGTTTGCCGTGCATGGAGAAACGCACCCCAGGGAAAAGCGGATCCTTGTGATTGAGGAGGTGCATATACTGCAATGTCTCTGGGCCACAGACATTGCTTGGCTGACAGACATCGAGGATTAGGGTTGTGACCTACACCCCCAACACATCACTTTGGCCAAAGCTTCCAGGGAAAACCGGCGGCCAACGTGGATACCTTGTCTTGGTCAATCGGCCAGGGACACATAAATGCCCCAACACCAAATAACCCCACACCTCCCCCTTCTTTACCTTTATTGACTTGTGTTGAGCCAGAAGATGGTGGGCTCTCTCCCACCCAACTGAGTGGGCCAGCTGCCATTGAGCTGATGGAGACATGTTCTGCTCCAACAAAGAGGCTGCGTTTCCCCAGTAAGCCAACTGGAACAGGGAATGCACATGTGGCGTCTATGGCATCCGCACCTGCCCTTAACAAGACGCAACAACCTGTAAGCCTTAACATGCAGGGTTCCACCGCCGATGCAAAGCATGTTCCTGCATCTAAGATTTTAGGTGCAGTCCAACCACCATCCACACCTTCTTCCTATCCTCCCCAGTTTATTTCCATCTTTGGGGAGGATGGTGCAGCCTTGGGGAAGGCGTCACCCTTCCTTATCGCCAAAGATATCAAGGGCATTGCCGGTGATGTGACCTTGGTGAAAAAACTGTGCAATATCACCTTGTTAGTGGAGGCATCTGCCCCCCCACCAGAACGAAGCATTACTAAAAATGCAGAAGCTCAGCGACATCCCCATTGTGGTCGAACACCAACGCACCATAAACACCAGTAGAGGTGTTGTGTGGTGCCCTTACCTATGTGGGGAATCAGAAGAGCAAATAGTGGAGGAGCTTAGGGACCAGGGTGTGGTGGCTGTCTGCCACAACTCCGTCTGACGGGATTGAGAATCCCACCCATCTGACACCTTGGTGCTTACCTTTGGTAAATGCAAGGTGCCAGATTACATTATGGCTTGCTACGTCAGCTTGCCTGTATGTGCCTTCAACCCGAGTCCGCATTGGTGCTTCAAGTGCCAGCGATATGGCCATGGACAGAATTCGTGTTCTGCCAAGGTCATGAGTGGCCCTTGTGGACAGGGTGACCACTCCCCTGAGTTTTGTAGAGTTATTGATTGATTGTTTGAGTTTTAGGGCCCATCGACAACAATGGTCATTAGGGCCCAGAAAGACAAACATCATGGTGGGTGTGTAAGTGGCCATCCCACCATGGTGGCAATAAATAATGGCAAAAGCTAACTAAGACAAAAAAGAATAAAATGGCAATAGGCAAATAAACATGGAAAACAAATACAGACAAAAGCCAAAACGGACATAACAATAAAACAGGCAAAAGCCAAAATAGGTATAACAATAAAAGCAGCAAAAGCCAAAATAGGTATAACAATAAAAGCAGCAAAAGCCAAAATAGGTATAACAATAAAAGCAGCAAAAGCCAAAACAGGTATAACAATAAAAGCGGCAAAAGCCAAAATAGACATAACAATAAATGCAGCAAAACTAAAACAGACACAGACATAAAATGGCAAAAGCCAAAACAATACAAGAATAAAAACAAAGCTTCTGAAAAGTAAACGTGTATAATTCAAACTTGGTGAAAGCGGCTAACCTCTTTCACGAATACCAGCAAGCTGTCAACCCCCTGAGGGTTATCCCCAAGTGAGGTTGACAGCTCTGCACTGACTCCCAGTTGCCATGTAAGTTCTTGGTATTTAGTATATCTCTCACAGTGACTAAAGATGCATGCCACTGTGAGAGGCTCCCAACAGCAGTCACACCATGGTTGATACTCACCCCGTAGAATGTAGGAATGAGTGAGAAACGTGTGACCGATTCGCAGCCAAGCAAGCACAACCTCCTCCCTCCACGACTGTGCAGAGTTTGTTGGTGGTCTCTGCAAACCACTGGGCCTGCCACTGTTCATGGACGGCCCGCCGCACCATCGGGAGAGCATCGGAGGAGAGGACAGCAGTGTTCAGTATATCTGGCAAGTGGGCCACCTGACGGGCATGGGCATCTGCCCAATCATTGCCCATGATGCCAACATGTCCGGGAACCACATAAACCACACTGTCTTGCCCTGCTTACGAATCACAAGCAGCAATCTGTGCTGGCCGTGTGTGCCCGGGGTAAAATAGGCACACTGCATACCTGCATGTCTTAAGAGGCGACAAATTGGGGTGACTTTTTCTTGCCCCAGTCTGGACAACACCACTGTCGTCTTTGTCTATGACGTGTTATGGACAGGACGATACCAACATCATGGTTGTTCCAGTGTTCGGTCTGACTTCTTCTCAGTCGATGTAGGCTCCTCACTGAGGTGACCATAAACAAACGCCTACCTGCGTGTTTGCCATGCGTGGAGACCCACATCCCTGGGAAAAGTGGATCCTGGTGGTTGAGGAGGCGTATGCCCTGTGATGTCTCTTAGCCACTCCACACTGGTGAGGTGGCTAACAGACATCGGGGACTAGGGTTGCGACCCACAGTCTCCAAAACATCACTTTGGCCACAGCTTCCAGGGAAAACGGGGGCCAAGGCAGTAGACCGGTCTTGACAATAGTGGTTATAGTCACAATAGTGCGCATAAGTGGTTATTCCTCCTAGGATGACTATAAGTAGACCGGCAGTCAACCTCGATGCCAATGGTCTGGTACTCGGGGATTATGCCACCCTAACGGTATACTGCCCGAGAAATCTCAGCGACCCGAATTAGAGTCCCTTTGTTGGGCTCCACGATGGGTAAGACCTGGGGGGCAGTGAATGCATAATTCTAAAAAATTATGGTACCTCTTAAACCGAGGCTGGGGGCCTCATCAAATAACCTCACCCCTCCCCCTTCTTTAGTTTTATTGACTTGTGTTGAGCTGGAAAATGGCGGTCTCGGTCCCACCCAACTGAGTGGGCCAGCTGCCACTGAGCTGATGGAGACATGTACTGCTCCAACAAAGAGGCCACGTTCCCCCAGTAAGTCAACTGGATCAGAGAACGCACCTGCCCTTAACAAGAGGCAACGACCTCTTAGCCTTAAGGTGCAGGGTTCCAAAGCCAATGCACAGCATATTCCTGCATCTAAGAATTTAGGTGCAGTCAAACCACCATCCATACCTACTTCCTATCCTCCCTGGTTTATTTCCTTCCTATCCTCCCTGGTACCTTCCTCATTGCCAAAGCCATCAAGGGCATTGCCGGCGACATGACTGCGGTTAAAAAACTGCACAATGGCACATTGTTGGTGGAGGCATCTGCCCCTCAGCAGATAGAGGCACTACTGAAACTGTGGAAGCTCAGTGATATCCCCGTTGTGGTCGAACCCCATTGCACATTAAACACCAGTAGAGGTGTGGTGCCCCGACCTATGTGGGGAATCAGAAGAGCAGATAGCGGGAGGAGATCAGGGACCAGGGTGTAGTGGCTGTTTGCCGCATCTCGGTCCAACGGGATGGAGAATTCCGCCCATCTCACACCTTGGTGCTGACCTTTTGGTAGGCCCAAGGTGCCAGAGTACATCATGGCTGGCTACCTCCGCTTGCCTGTGCATCCATTTATACCGAGCCCACTTCGGTGTTTAAAGTGCCAATGATATGGCCATGGACAGAATTCGTGTTCTGCCAAGGCCATGTGTGGCACTTGTGGGCAAGGAGACCACTCCCCAGGGTCTTTTGAGACTACACCTTTATGCATAAACTGTTAGGGCAACCACCACGCCTCTTCTAGGGATTGCCCCACTTGGCTGCAGGAAAGCGCGATCCAGGAGTTTTCTGGATGCATGGCAGCTGCAGGCCTTGCCAGGGAACCCCAGTCATGGAGTGTCCCTATGCAGGTGCTGTGAAGGCAGCTACTGTGTCCTCTGTCTGTACCCAGACGGACACCCTACCTCAGCTCCCCCCTCTCATCCGTTTAACACCCTCTCGGGCCCATGGGGTCCATGGGGTGCCAGTCTGTGCAAGCATTGGCTGCCAGAGGGACCCCATGACTTCTTCCAGCTCCACCACCGCCTCTCGCCCATCCATGGGCCCCCCAATAATGGCGGTGCCAGCTTCTTTGGAGGCCCCAGATGCCACTCATCAAAGAGAGGCATCTCCCTTGAAGGCCTCCCTCTCTGTCCCAGCCCAGCCAACCTCCTCCACGGAGGGGGTGGTGGGTGAGACAGGAGGAAAAAAAGTAGGGACACCCCCCACTACTGCCGTGAGGCGGGTGTCCTTGGTTTGTCCATCCAAGCTCTCTGGCCAATGGAAGAGAGCACCGGGTGGTTTCATACCCAAAGTGGTGCAAGATGGGGATTCGTCATTCGAGATGGAGGAGGACGAACCAATTGAAGGCTTTTCTCCGTCCCACTGCAGAAAAGGGAGGAATAGAAACAAGCCGCCTAAGTCCACTTGATGGTAAATTTCCTACAATGGAACTGTCGAGGGTATTCCCACAAGAGGGACGACATCGCACTGCCGATCTTGAGGCACAACCCTGTCTGCATCTCCCTCCAGGAGATCCTGTGTCAATGTGATACCCCCATTTAGTTATGGGGGTACACTGTATATGCAGACACCCGGCAGCAAGGAAGCCACCCTGTGGGAGGGGTGGCTATCCTTATCCGGAATGGGTGCATGTATGTGCCAGTGGCTTTGCAGACGACTCTGCAAGCAGTGGCAGTCTCATTGCAACTGGATGTGCCCACCACTCTGTGTTCCCTCTACATGCCTCCTGGGATTGATATCCCATGGGCAGACCTCGACTCCTTCAGTGCCCAGCTTTGAAGACCCTTCTTGATTATAGGTGATTTTAATGCCCATAATCCCCAATGGGGCTCGGACAGTCATAACCTCCGATGGCGACTTGTGGAACAATGGGTGTCACATAATGGCCTCATTGTTCTAAACACAGGTGCCTCCACACATGTCATGACTGCCACTGGTGGTTTCTCATGTATAGACCAATCCATCTGCTCTCATGGGTTGGCACGAGGTTTGCAGTTGGAGGTCTTGTCAGACCCTTGTGGAAGTGATCAGGATGTGTGCCCATCAGGATTAGCAGTGGAGATGGGACATTACCCCAACACCCACCATGGTGGTGTCTGCGTCGGGCGAACTGGGAGGAGTTGGCCCACCGTATCTACTTTTGCCCACTGTGTGATTTTGATTGGGTCAACGACCTAGAGAGTCACTTCACAGAGGTGGTGGTCGGGGTGGCATTAGCATCCATTCCCCAGAGCTCGTTTAACCCACCATGAGCACAGGTGCCATGGTGGATGGAGGATTGTCGGAGTGTGGTTCGGGCTCGCCGATGAGCCCTTCGCAGCTTCCAATCTCGTCCTACAGAGGCCAACCATATCAACTAACTCCAAGCCCGGGCATATGCACGGCGGGTGATCAAGGAAGCCAAACGCTCCTCATGGAGTCAGTATGTCTCCTCACTTCCCTGTCACATGCCCTCCAAGAAAGTTTGGGAAACACTGAGGAAGATTGAAGGCAGATATTTACCATCATGTGGCTCAGATCTCCTTGTACAAGGGAGACATTGCCTTCTGCCATGTGAGGTGGCGGAGGAACTGGCAAGAACGTTTGCAGCAGTCTCCAGTTCCCAGCACTACACAGCAGCATTTATGCAGTCCAAACAAGCTGCAGAACGCCACCCACCTAATTTTTCTGGGGGTATCACCGAGGGGTATAATAATCCATTTACCCCTTGGAAGTGGCGGGCAGCTCTAGCAAGAGCCACTACCCCTGGTCCAGATGGCATCCACTATCAAATGATACGACACCTACCAGAAAAAGGCGTTAGATACCTCCTTGAGATATTCAATTACATTTGGCAAAAGCATGAAGTCCCTGCAGGCTGGCGAGAGGCTACTATAGTCCTACTCCAAAAACCTGGGAAGGATAGTAGCCTTCCAACAAATTATAGACCCATTTCATTGACGAGCTATCTTTGCAAAACCATGGAGCGAATGGTTAATTGGCACCTGGTGTGGTATCTGGAACGGCACCACCTTCTTGCTGATGCCTGATGTGGCTTCCATGATGGCAGGCCTTCGGTGGATCATCTGATCTCACTGGAGACTGCAGTACATGAGGCCTTTCTCCAAAGACAGCACTTAGTGGCTGTCTTCTTTGATGTGGAGAAGGCATATGATACCAAATGGCGCCATGGCATACTGGAGACCTTGCACCAGTGAGGGCTAAGGGGTAATCTGCCCCTCTTCCTCCATAGCTTTTTGTCCAAACGGACCTTCAGAGTGTGTGTGGGTAACACCTACTCCTCGGCCTTCCTGCAGGAGAATGGTGTCCCACAGGGAAGCGTCTTGAGTGTGACGCTCTTTGCTGTTGCAGTGAATAGCCAACCATCCTCCCTTCACCCATGGCAACGTCGTCCCTCTTTGTGGACGACTTTTCTATAAGGTACCGGGCTGCCACGATGCACAGCATGGAGCGTCAGCTGCAACTGGCACTCAACAGTGCCAACGAATTTGCCACTTCACGTGGCTATAAGTTCTCCCCTGGCAAAACAATGGTCATGCACTTCTGTCGTAAGCGAGGGCTCCACCCTGAGCTTCAGCTTACCTTGAATGGCCGCCTCCTCCCAGTTGTAGAGGCGGCCCGGTTTCTTGGTCTCCGTTTTGACACCCTTCTGACATGGGTCCCGCACTTGAAGGAGCTGAAAGCTACGTGCCTTCAGTCCCTGAATATTCTGCAGTGCCTGCAGGGAACTGGTTTTGGGGCAGATCGAACGGTGATGCTAAGACTCTACCATTCACTCGTTCGATCCCGTCTCGATTATGGCTGCAGCGTATATGGCCTGGCTGCTCCATCTACTCTCCAGATGCTGGACAGTGTTCATCACGCTGGCATCCGGGTGTCCATTGGGGCGTTCCGCACAAGTCCAGTACTCAGCCTTTATGCTGAGACTTGTGAACCACAACTGACTGTGCGGCAGAGTACCTTGCAGCTGCATATATTTTGTGGCTGAAAGGTCAGCCACAGCACCCTACACACCCGGCCATCTTTAGTAACTCTGTCAGACAGCCATACGACCGCCGCCCGGGGGTTCCCCCTCCATTTGGTGTGCAGTGGATGGACGGTCTTACCAGCCTGGATGTAACTCTGCCTAGGGTGCAGCCTCTACTGCCGGCCTCTGTGCCACCCTGGACAGTGCCAGAGCCAAGTTTAGATTTGTTGCTTGCAGCCTTACCCAAAACCAGTACCGGTAGGTCAGTGTACCAACAAGAGTTTGGACGCCTCTCTTGGACCTATCGAGGCCATGTTTTTATTTACATGGATGGGTCGAAGGATGGCTCCTCGGTAGGTTGGTCAGTCTTTACAACTGGTCATCTCATGGGGGGCCGCCTTCCAAGCGTCGCCAGTGTCTTAATTGCAGAACTCACAGCTCTGTACAGGGCACTGGAGCTCATCCAAGTGTTGAGTGACTGACTCCTTATGCTCCCTTCAGCTGTTGCACACCATATATGGCAGACATGTCATCGTCCAGGGTGTGCACAGATTGCTGCTGATGATTCGTAAGCAGGGCAAGACAGTGTTGTTCTTGTGGGTCCGGGTGCATGTTGGCATCATGGGCAACGAGAAGGCGGATGCCCATGCCCGTCAGGTGGCCCACTTGCCAGATATACCTATCACTGCTGTCCCCTCCTCCGATGCTCTCTCGATGGTGTGGCGAGCCGTCCATGAACAGTGGCGGGCCCAGTGGTTTGTGGAGACCACCAACAAACTCCGCACACTGAAGGACACCCCAGAGCACTGGGGGTCATCGTGCCACCAGTCGCGGAGGGAGGAGGTTGTGCTTGCTCGGCTTCGGGATCGGTCACACGTTCCTCACCCACTCCTACATTTTACGGGGTGAGGAACAGTTCTGTTGGGAGCCTCTCACAGTGGCGCATATCTTTAGTCACTGTGAGAGATACTGCGAACTGAAATGGCGACTAGGAGTCAGTAAGGAGCTCTCTGCCTCACTTGGGGATAACCCCCAGGGGGTTGAGAGCCCACTTGTATTTGTGAAAGAGGCTGGCCTCTTTCACAAAATTTGATTTATACATCTTTGAATTTATTCTGGAATTATTTTGGCTTTTGCCTTTTTATTTCTGCATCTGTTTTGGCTTTTGCCTTTTTATTTCTGTGTCCTTTTTTGGCTTTTGCTGTGTTTATTGTTGTGACTGTTTTGGCTTTTGCCACTTTTATTGTTATGTCTGTTTTGGCTTTTGCCACTTTTATTGTTGTGTCTGTTTTGGCTTTAGCCACTTTTATTGTTATGTCTGTTATCGTTTTTGTGGATTTTACTTTTATTTCTGGTTTTGGCTTTTGCCTCTTATTATTCTTTGCTATTTATTTGGCTATTGCCTTCTGTATGTGTTAGTTTTAGTGGGCTTTTGCCCTTATTTATTGCCATCATGGTGGGAAGGCCATTTACACCCCCACCATGATGATTGTCTTTCTGGGCCCTAATGACCATTGTAGTCGATGGGCCCTAAAACAACAACAACATATTGCAAAACAGAGTATTTCCATTGAAAAGCATGGCAAATACAATTTGTGCATTATTTTCTCTCCTATACATCAAAGTAGAGAGTTTGCCAGACTGTAGAGAGTTTGTTACTTCACGTCCAGGCAAAACGGCATGGCTGTAGCTTTAATAGAAACTGAGAAAATGAACCACGTATTTGCATACTTATTGAGGAGAAATGTGATTTCTAGCAATTTCCAACACTTTTTCACCTTACACATATTTTGTCGAATTTCTCCACTTCTATCACAACTACACGTGTTAATCTTGGCCAGTACATGAAAATTTCGATATTTTACACTTTAAATATTGTAATGTTGCACATTACATATTGCAAAAATGAAATTTTTCCATTGAAAAGCATGGGAAAACACACTTTGTGCATTATGGTGTATTGTGCAGAAAGGTAAATTTTCGCCTTAATGCAGAGATTGTGGCATTCAATACCTGTGCAAAATGGCATGGCTGTAGCTTTCAAATTCTCAATTTGTATTAAAGCTACAGACATGTCATTTGCCAATAGCAAGGAGAACCACAATCTCTACGTTCTAGAAAATATTTACCATTCTGTGATGTTTCATAGAGAGAAAATCATACAAAGTGTGTTTTTCCATGCTTTTCACTGGAAGAGAAATTTCTGTTTCTGTTAAAGATACAGCTTTGAACCTTAGGGAAAGTGCAAAATACCAACACTTCAAAAATTAGCTCAGAGACTTGAAAAAATAATCATGAAGAGCCTTCCTAAAATGACAACAGCTGGCAACACATTCAAAATCACAGCAGGTAAAGACCCATGAGCGAACGTCATACGGGAGAGCATTCAACTTTAAATTATTATATGGAAAAAACTTCCTGTGAATAGACAAAAGAGAGACAAATCGAAATCGTTGAGGCTGCCTGACTGTAACTGCAGATTGAAAAGAGTCAACAACATAATGGCAAGGGTGGCCAGAAAAACGTAAAACATTGGCCACCGCTGCCAAGTTCAAGAACTGCAGAAACTGATTATAGGGAAGAAGCTTATACTTCAAGCACTTCAGAGCTTGACGGACCCCAAATTAGTGGTGACAACAGGACCAGAACCACATTCAAATAAATCACACAAGTTATCAAACAAGATAGCATTAAAAAGTGATACATCCAAGTTTGTAAGTTGAAAAACCGATGGGCTAGGAGTAGAAACCCTACGAACAATGGTAAAGTAGAAAGCAAAAGACAAAAGAATAACCTTATGATCCAAGGCAAAACAGTCATAAAAAACAACAGAAACACAGTCAACAGTCGTAGAAGCAAAAACTTGGTCAATTAACGAGTCCTTCAATAGACCTCTTCTAGTCGGTGCATGAATAATCGGGACCAAGTGATACATCGAAAAGAAAGAAGACAATTTAGAGGCATCAGGAGATGACTTATACAAATCACAATTAAAATCTCCACAAACAAAATTAATAGCCTGTGGAACAATGAACTGAGAAATAAAAGACACAAGTTGGACCAATGGTGAGTAGAGAGGACGGTACATGGCCCAGACATACACAGACAGAGCTTCTCCTGAAACTTTAACTGCAAGAGCTTGAATCCCACTGGGCGACAGTTCACAATACAGATCGGTGCAAAAATCGTTGTGCACATAAACTGCGACACCACCTCCTCTCATAGGCCGGTCACAACGAAACATGGAGTATTTTACAAGGCTGACTAGTGAGGAAGAAATCGACGCATGTAACCATGTCTCCATAATTGCAAAACAAGTGGGCCGGTGGTCATAACTGAAGGATTCCACTAGATCAATCTTCCCAAAAAGAGATCGGGAATTTAGAAACAAAATAGAAAAGTTGGGCCAACAATGAGTCAGAACACCAAAGAGGCTTCTGGCGTCACCCATTGGCCCGACCCATTGGACCCGAAACCAGATAACAGAACAGGATTTTCGCCTCAGTAAGGTCGAACAAAAGTCCCTGCAGGCCAGTTATCAGAATTAAGAACGTCTCCATCAGGCAAATTCCTCACACGAGGTAGGATTCCCATTTTTAGCCTGCCATTGCCCACATTCAACAACATCCAAGCCACAATCTTGAAGTAGCTGGACTAATTGCATTGGAGAGGTATCAACCGAAACATTATTAAGCACAACTCGCTCTGTAAGCGAGAACTCACTGTTGGCCACGTGGCTGGAATTTACTTGGTGCATCCCTGGAATTCCAACGTTTGACTTATGGGGGGGGAGGAGACACTATAGGGGCTGCAGAATAGCAAGGCTTAGAAGCGGGGCAGGTGACAGGAGAATTATGAACGGTGGCCCCTGCCACTTGGGCATAGGATACCCTTCCAAGGGGTTCCCTGGCAAGGTCTGCCTGCTGCCCCGATGGCTTCGAAAGTTCGATCGCCTCAGGCGAAAAACCAACTTGTTATGATCTGGATAAGGCAGAAGAACCTCATACTTGACTGAGGATTGTTTAACAGACACAGGCGAAGTTAGCATAACCTGACCATTAAGGGAACTCGGGGAAAGGACTGGAGAGGCTACACTAGAGTCTATCAGAGAAACATTAGACCGAGGCCGATCAAGACGACCTTGACAGTCAATTGCAGGACATACCTCATGGAATCCTTTCTCAATTACCATCTGAAGGTCAGCAAATATATTAGTAATAGACCCCATAGCAAAAGGATCACCCCGCATAGCTGAACCACTGGACAAAGCAGGACCACAAACGGGAAATTCACTACCTATGGCAGACATCTGTTGATGAAGAGACTTAATAGAGGCCTCCAAAATAGAACAGTTAAACTGGATCTCACTAAAATTTTCACATATCAGCTGAGACAAATCCAAAGAAACCGAGAGTGAAGAAATCTTACTAGTAATCAAATCGATGGGCACTGACATAACGTCGAGTTCATAATCAACTAACGACAACTTCCCTGACACGTCTACACCTGAGCACGCCATCTAGTAGAACATCCTATTACACATGGTGGTTTTGATAGGAGTGCAGAAATTCAACAAAACATATGTATGTGAAAAAGTGTGGGAAATCACTGGAAATCTTTTTTTTCTCAACGAGTATGCATGGCAAATAGATCTTTAAATTTCTCAAATTTTTCTATTAAAGCTACAGCATGTCGTTTGGCAATGGCATTGAGTGTCACACTCCACATTCTGGCAAAGATTTACCTTGCTGTGATGTATAGGAGAGGAAAAATGCACAGAGTGTGTTTTCTCACGCTTTTCAATGGAAGAAATTCGATTTTGCAATATCTCAATTTCTATTAACCCTTAAGTAGGCACACTGAGAAAATCACACAATTGGGCACATGGGGTCATATTGACCCCAAATTTAATTATGAATATTAATTTAACCAAGTGGTTTTGAAACATAACAGCTGCAAATAATAATACATAATGTTTACTATTTTAATGAAGAGATGAAATTTCACTACAAAATTATCAAAATAGTTAAAAAAACCTAATTTTCAAGTGCATGTTTGGGAAATTCAATGGAAAAATAAAATGTAAAATCATGAAAATCCTGCACTACATGTAAAATCCCATAGAGATGGAAAGTTACATGAGTGCATGGGGTCAAAATCACTAAAAACTGCATTTCTGCATGTTTTAGCAGCTAAAGCCCCACAGAATTAGAAATGGCAATCGAAAATATGATGCTAATGGGTATGGCAGGTTTGAAAAATAATGCATTCTATTTTTTTATTGCATTTGAATTGGCTGTGACCCCATGCGCCTACTTAAGGGTTAACCATTATGTCCATACCCAGGTATACATTTTGACTTTGAGTTAAAATAACTTCATTTTGAAAAAATATATTGTTCTATGATGCCGATTCCCCATACTTTCAGTTGTCATGAGTTGATTCATCTCCACTTTTGGTAATAATAACTTAACTATTTGGTTAAAATTGGCTTTGAAGTTGATTTTGCCATCGTTCACCCCATCAATACCCCCATCATTCTGTAATGCAAAATTCATGTAGAAAAATACAGTATTTTATACAAAGACATTGAAATAAATTCAAATTATTAAATAAATAATGCTTTAATACTTAATTTTCATCAGTAAGAATAATTTATTAGTATTAGAGGAACAACCACATAAATAGAATGCAGTAGCTGAGATGCAAATGATACAGTGCATGAGTGGGATTTTGATAGCTGATGAAATTGAGAAAAAGTATGTTAGATGTAGCTTCTGGGTGAGGGACATCATGGAGAAGAATAGGAGAGGGTGTATTGAGCTGGTATGAATATCAAAAGAAGCAGGGGAGTAGCTCATTAGGTACGTTATGGCAATGCAGGTGGAAGCACCCAGGTTAGGAGAAGATCAAAAGCAGACGTTGGTGCAGTAGTGTATGGGGTGAATGGGGACCTGGTGGTAGATAGTTGGGAGTGGAGGGATGCAACCCACAAACGTGACCCTGCCACAGGCAGGGAAAGGGTATGATGATGAATGGATGCATGCAGTATGGCCATGTATCATGAAGAGGAACGAAGAAGGGTGGGGGAGAATCAGAACAAACTTAGGACTAGTTTGGAGCTAGGCAAGAGTGGAAAGCTAGAACCAATGGCAGACCCAAGGGTGGATCAGGGTGGAGAACTTCAAAATCTGCGCCCTTAATATTTTTAAATATTCAGAATCCCTTGGTATACATCTAGCTAGCAATTACAATAGGACCTCTGCTGCTTCTCAGACAGTGTCCTATCTCAGTGGTTTTGCAGACTGGATTGGACAGCAACTGTTGGACTGGCAATATAGAAATGAGGATAGCATTGGAAAAAAGGCATCATCAGATGCAAAATTGAATAATACATGGAGGGGGAGCAATTGCTGCATTGCTTCTCCTGGATCTGCCTCTGGCTAGAACCCACTGACCCAATCCTGCCACAGGCAGAATGATGATATGATGATTATAATTCCTAAGAGATTAATGTTGTGTGGGACATCAAATGCATGAAACAGGTGTATTTGAATGTTCAGCAGAATGGGTTTTTGGGTTGATAATGACTGGAAAGACTAGTTGCACGAAAGGTTGGCTGCCAATGGTGAAAGTTGCATTGGACACACTAGTTTCCATGAGATCACTGAAGTTAAGCAGCACAACCCCACATCAATACCACAATGGGTGGCTGGTAAAGAACGTTGGGTGCTGCTAATTAACCCTCTGCTTCATCCTTTCACCTACCTCCTCATCTCCTGCAGGCAGTCTCATAAGGGTTCATCCTGTTATGGCTGCCTGGCTTACTCCCCCAACCCATGAAACTAATCCAAAGATTTCAGTAGAGTGATGGGTAAAGACCAACGATGGACCATCATGTATCAAGAAATGTGAGAGCTTCAGAAACACATGTATTTTGAAACATATGTTTGCCTAAATTCCATTTCATTCAGTATGGGTACCCAGACTACTGAACAACATTGAACTCCCTGGGTGTGGACATAAGGAGTGAAAGGTACAGCTTTGAAAGTTGGAGAACGTGTAAGATACCGACTTTTTCATGTAGGCCTACTGGCAAACTTTTAAAAGTGTGGTTTTGATAGAAGTGGAGATTCGACAAAACATGTGCAATGCCAAAAAGTGCTGAAACTCGCCATAAATCACTTTTTGCCTCAATGAGTATGCATAGCAAATAATTGTTTAAATTCCTCAATTTCTATTAATGCTACAGGCATGCCATTTGGCAACAGCATAGAGTGTCACGGGGAGCGGCGAGTTGCGTTGGACACACCAGTTCTCGTCTGATCACTGAAGTTAAGCAGCGCAAGCCCAGTTAGTACTGACATGGGTGGTCGCTCGGGAAAGCTGGGTACTGCTAATACCCAATAATCGTCGCATTGGTGTAGTGTCTGTGCAGTCTATGCATTAGAACTATGCAGTGGACGGGTCTCTAATGACCTCGTAGTTGACGGGACCTTAAACTCCAACAAACAACAAAAAAAAAAATAGAGTGTCACAATCTCTACATTCTGGCAAAGATTTACCGTTCTGTCAGGTATAAGAGAGAGAAAAACGCACAAAGTGTGTTTTCCCATGCTTTTCAATAGAAGAATTTCGATTTTGCAATATCTGAATTTCTATTAAACATACAGCTTTGATACTTAGGAAAAGTATAAAATACCGACTTTTTCATGTACTGGCCTGGTTTTGATAGAAGTGTAGAAATCTGACAAAATATGTGTAATGTGAGAATACAAATAGATGTTTAGCACCCAACATAGCACCCATACATTCTGGCACAGATTTGCCATTGTGTGATTTGTAGGAGTTTTTCCATGCTTTGGAATGAAAGAAATTCGATTTTGCAATATCTCAACTTCTATTAAACATACAGATTTGATACTTACGAAAAGTATAAAATACCAACTTTTTCATGTACTGGCCTGGTTTTGATAGAAGTGTAGAAATTCGACAAAATATGTGTAATGTGAGAATACAAATAGATGTTTAGCACCCAACATAGCACCCATACATTCTGGCACACATTTGCTATTGTGTGATTTATAGGAGAGAAAAAACTGCACAAAGAGAGTTTTTCCATGCTTTGGAATGAAAGAAATTCGATTTTGCAATATCTCAACTTCTATTAAAGATAAACCTTTGAAACTTAGGGAAAATGTAAAATATGAACGTTTTCATGCATTGCCAAAGTTTACACACCTATGGTTTTCTCAGAAGTGGAGAAATTTGACATGTGCAATAACAAAAAGTGCTGGAAATTGCCAGAAATCACTTTTCCCCAAGACATATGCATGACAAATAGATGGTTCATTTTCTCAATTTCTATTAAAGCTACAGCCATGCCGTTTTGCGTTTTGAGTACCACATTATATTTTTGCAAAAAATTTAACGTTCTGTGATGCATAGGAGAGAAAATAATGCACAAAGTGTGTGTTCCCATGTTCTTCAATGGAAAAACTTTGCTTTTGCAATATCTCAAGTTCTGTTAAAGATAAAACTTTGAAACTTAGGGAAAGTATAAAATACCCACTTTTTCATGCACTGGCCATGTTTTACATGGCCATGTTCTTCAAAACATGTGTAATGCCAAAAAGTGCTGAATGAAATGCTTTTTCCTCAATGAGTATGGATGACGAATAGATGGTTCATTTTCTAAATTTCTATTAAAACAACAGTAATTCCACTTTTCACTTTTAACCCCATATCCTTCTGTAAGTGTCCATTGATCAAAGTTTTTTGCATTCTTTTATCATGGCTACATGTTTTGCAGATGTATCAGTACTTCTATCTATTCATTGGTCATTCATTTTTTCGTATTTTTCAATAAGAAAAAGAAACTTTAGTAGACCCAATGTTCATAAAAACCCCATGGTCCCTAAAAACCCATGTCTCTAAGTTAATATATTTTTCATATTAATTGACATGAATCTTGAAATGACACTGGTTTTCAAGAAAACTTTGAGCTTAAACCAAAAATTTATTCACACAACATCAAAATTGCATTACACTCAAGGTATTATAAATGGATTAATGCTCATGTGCCATAACGCCCAGATCGATAAGATCTCCTTGTACACGTCAGGTTCAATTGAAATTGCACACTGTTTGAAGCCACAAGTTCATTCGAATTGGACCACAAAAAATGTTCTCTGCAGGAACAAATTCCATAGGGTTGCTGGATTGACTTATAAAACACCTGGACTTACTTATAAAATACCAGTCTTAAGAAGCCAATGTAGAATTTTCTTCGGAGAACTTTTTTGAGGTACACACTTTTGAGTTTTGAAAAACTTGCTGTATGGGCTTATTGCAAACTGTTTACTCCACATTCTTTGAAAATTTCAAATACTTTGAAGATGGGTTTTCAGAGGACATATGGGTTTTTTTATGTTTGGCTTTAAAGGATTACTGTAAAATGTTGGCTGTAGGTAACAGTAACATATTTATTTTATAAGTAGAGTGAGGTATGGCCTAACACCTGGCCATATGGAAAATTGATGCCACTTTTCCATTTTAATGTGGTACTGCCTTGAAATCATGCAAAAAAAAAGCAAACAATTATGGTGTATTTTCACAGAAAATGAGAATTTTTTTTTGAAAATGTTCATCACTCTAATTTAAATGCTGCTTTATTTTAGCTGCACACAAGTAGCTTACAGTGCATGCAAAACAGTAATACTTTTCATTTAAGAAGAACCAAGTTAGACATTTCTAGGTGGGTTTTTAGAGGCCATGACCATACCATTCTTTGATGAAGTGTGTTTTCTCATAAAGTGTGTTTTCCCATGGATTTCAATGGGAAGACTTTTTGCAATATCTCAATTCCTACACGCATTACATAAATCTCCTAAAACCCTAGGCTATATTTCTTTTGAGGAAGGCCACCACTTTATCCTCTCCAAGGCTATTCCATTGCCAAATGGGCCTTGGTAAGAAAGAACATTAACACGTGTCTGTCTGTGCCCTAATCTCCTTCAATTTGTATCAATGATCCCTTCTGCCTTTATACTCAGTGAGGGACACACTTCCAACCAGAATCCATCATGTCCAGTATCGAACCTAGAACTACTGGCGTAGTTGCCGAGTGAGCTAACCACTACGCCACCGCAGCGGGTATAATACTGCCACCATAATATGATATAATACCACCAATTATGAAATCAGCATCTGATGAGGTAGCATGGTCATTGAACTCAACCACTTTATTGACTATGCTTCTGCAAGTCACAAAAAGCAAAGCCAATGGATCATTTACTTTTAAAGACTTACCTATCCCTCTGCTATTAATATCCTTCCTATTGCTACTGTGTTTTAACCTGGCATAAGACGACTTGGTACCTTTCCTAAAAAAATATCAGCAATATACTCCTTAATTTTTTGTCGAATCTTTGAGGCAGTCCATGCATTAAAATAAAATCCATCAACAGCAAACCGATGTGGAAGATCTGAGAGGCATGCTCTGTAATCCAGTAGTTTTGCCCCAATAGCCTGACCTTCAGAAAACATCCAACTTTCCTAAAACATGTCAACATTGTTTCTGGTTGAATTTTTGTTAAGCAGAATTATCCAAAGGACAGGACCCAGAGCATTAATGGATGCAGCAAATGAAACTGCTTCCACAGGCTGGTGACACATGTTTTACCAATAACCCACTCCAGGAGCTGGGCTTAGTAAAACACTTTGAATGATTTGATAACACCTTGGTCAAGCAGTTGGATCCTTGAGTTGCATTTGGAAGAAGAAACCTAAGTGTCAAATTTGTCAAGTGATTGACTTGCAGTTCATCAGGGCAGTTGTCTACTGTTAGGAGGATAGATCATTTCTTCTTCATTTCTTGATCCACACCCCTTACCTGTTCTTCAAACACGGCAGCAGTCATCCATGCACATTTGTTTGATCTCCATGTTACAGGGTGGTCTTCAATTTCTTAAATGCACATGAATTTGCTGACTTAGAAACACTAATTTCTTCTTAGCATTCCCCAAGAAGAGTTAGTGCTAAGCAATCCAGTGAAATGTTCCTTGGATACTCTTTCAATCTTGTATTTGTCACCCTTAACAAGGCTCTTGTCAGGCACAAGGGATGACAAGGGGTCAACTTATGGAGGTTAAATCAATATTATGTGTCACAGTTATAGTGGTCAACATACAACTTACAGAGGTGGTAAACATGGGGAGGTCGGTGCACATCCAGTCTGTGAAAATTTGGTCAACTTAAAAGGGTGGTCAACTTTGGAGGTTCCAGTGTATGTTATTTAATAATTGAATATCATAATTCAACTGGCAGAAAATGTGATTTTTAATATATAACATTTTTAATTAATTTTTCAATATAACCAATTACAAAATGCCATGTCAGGACTGTTAAGGATTATTTTATCACATTCCACATTTCTTATAACTTACTTAAAAATCATTTTCTAGTAATCTAATCTAATAAAGGAATACTAAGTCCCATTTTCAGGAAAAAAATTATATAGCAAAGGTGGTTTATGCACCCTTGGCTGAAAATGGGTTAGCTACAGCCATGCCGTTTTCCACTGGCATGGAGTAGAACACACACTCTCTAGAAATATACCATTCAATTTCTAATCAAGATACAGCTTTGAAACTCAGGCAGTGTAACATACCGACTTTTTGATCTACTGGCCAAGTTTTACATGTGTGTTTTGAATAGAAGTGCAGAAATTCAGAAACACATTTGTAATGCCAAAAAGTGTTGGAAATCGCCAGAATTACCTTTTTGTTTCCATGAGTATGCATGGCAAACAGTTTTTTTCACTTTCTCAATTTATTAATAAAGCTACAGCCATGCCACATTGCACAGGAATGGATTACCACACTATCCATTCTATCAAAAGGTAACCGTTCTGTGATGCATAGGAGAGAAAATAACCCACAAAGGCTATCTCCCATGCTTTTCAATTGAAAAACTTCATTTTTGGAATATCTCAATTTCTAATAAAGATACAGCTTTGAAACATAGTGAAAGTGTAAAATACTGACTTTTTTATGAAATCACATTTTGTCTCAATGAGTATGCATGGCAAATCCATGGTTCATTTTCTCAATTTCCATTAAGGCCACAGCCATTCAAATTTATACACACATAGATTACAACAATCTCTACAATCTGGAAAAAATTAACCATTCTGTTATGTATAGGAGAGTAAATAACACACAAAGTGTGCTTTCCCCTGCTTTTCAATGGAAACACTTCTTTTTACAATACCTCAATTTCTATTGAAGATACAGCTTAGAAACTTAGGGAAAGTGTTAAATATCGACTTTCTCATGTACTTTTCAACAAAGCATGTGTAATGACAAAAAATGTGGGAAATGGCCAGAACTCACTTTTTGTCTCAATCAGTATGCATGGCAAACCGATGGTTCATTTTCTCAATTTATTGTTAAAGCTACAGCCATGCTGATTTGCACAGGGATGGAGTACTACACTCTCTCCATTCTAGCAAAAGTTTACCATTCGGTGATGTATAGGAGAGAAAATAACCCACAAAGTGTGTCTTCCCATGCTTTTCAATTGAAAAAAACAACGTTTTTGCAATATCTCACCTTTTTTTAAAGATAGAGCTTTCAAAAGCATGTGTAATGCCAGAAACTGCTGGAATTTGCTAAAAATCACTTTTTGCCTCAATGAGTATGCATGGCAAACAGATGGTTCTTTTTCACAACTCCTATTAAAGCTACAAGCATGCCATTTGCAAAGGGATAAAGTACTAAACCCTCCACAATCTATCAAAAACTTACTGCTGAGTGATGAATAGAAGAGAAAGAATGCACACGAAGTGTGTTTTCCCATGCTTTTCAATGCAAGAACTTCATTTTTGCAACATCTGAATTTCCACAAACCATACAGTTTTGAATCTGAGGAAAAGTGTAAATACCGACTTTCTGTTAAAGTACTGGCAAAGGTTTTGCACGTGTTGTTTTGATAAAACTGGAGAAATTTGACAACACATGTGTAATGCCAAAAAATGCTGGAAATCGCCAGAAATCACTTTTTTGTCTGAATAAGAATTCATGGCAAAAAATGCACAGAAGTGGAGTACCACACTTTGTACATTCTAGCAAAAATTTACCATTCTGTGATGTATTCAAGAGAAAATAATGCACAAAGTGCATTTTATCATGCTTTTCAATGGAAAATATTAATTGCAAGAATATTGCAATATCTTAATTTCTATTAAAGATACAGCTGTAAAATACCAATTTTATCTGGTACTGGCAAAGTTTTGCAAGTACCTAACGCCAAAAAAGTGCTGTAAATCGCCAGAAAAGTGTGAAATACCAACATTTCCATGTATTGGCCAAGTTTTACACCTTTGGTTTTTATAAAAGTAGAGAAATTGGACAAAACATGTGTAATACCAAAAACTGCTTAAAATCACCGAATATCATTTTTTGCCTGAATGACTATGCATCACAAATAGATGGTTAATTTTCTCAATTGCTTTTAAAGCTACAACCATGTTGGTTCTCACAGGCATGATATGCCACACTCTTTACATACTATCAAAAAATGTACCATTCTGTGATGCATCAGAGAGAAAAAATTGTGCAACATGTTTTCCCATGCTTTTCAAAGGAAGAACTTCATTTTTTGCAATATTTCAATTTCAATTTAAGATTCAGCTTTGAAACTTAGCAAAAGACTAAAATACCGACTTTTTCATGCACTGCTCAAGTTCTGCATGTATGGTTTCGATAGAACTAGAGACATTCACAAAAACATGCATAATGCCAAAAAGTGCTGGAAATCACCAGAAATGACTATTTGCCTCAATGAGTATCCATAGCAAATAGATGATTAATTTTCTCAATTTCCATTAAAGCCACAGCCATGCCACTTTGTATTGGCATGGAGTATGACACTCTGTACATTCTGGCAAAAATTTTCCTTTCTGTGATGTATAACAAAGAAAACAATGCACAACGTATGTTTTCTCATTCTTTCCATGGAAAAACTTCGTTTTTGAAATAACTCAATTTCTATTAAAGCTATAGCCATCCCATTTTTCACTCACATGCACTACAACACTCTCTACATTCTGGCAAAAATTTAAAGTTCTGTGACGTTCATCAGACAAAATAATTCACAAAGCATGTTTTCCCATGCTTTTCAATTGAGAAAATTCATTGTTTCAATATCTCAATTTCTATTAAACATGCAGCTTTGAAACTTAGGGTACGTGCAAAATGCCGACTTTTCATGTAACGGCCGCAGTTTATACATGTGGACTTGATAGAAGTGGACAAATTAGACAAAACCTGTGTAATGCCAAAAAGTGCTGAAAATCGCCATAAATCACTTTTTCCCTCAATGAGTATGCATGGCAAATCCATGGTTCATTGTCTCAAATTACATTACAGCTACACCTGTACCATTTTGCACTGGTATGGAGTACAATACTCTACATTCTGGCAACAATATACCATTCTGTGATGCATAAGCAAAAAAACAATGCACAAAGTGTCGTTTCTCATTCTTTTAAAAGGAAATGTCTCCATTTCTATGAAAGCTACAGCCATGCCGCTTTTCCTTCGCATGGAGTACCACACGCTATACATACTGGCAAAGATTTACTATTCTGTGATATATTTTAGAGAAAATAATTCATGGAGTGTGTTTTATCATGCGTTTCAATGAAAGAACTTCGTTTTTCCAATATCTCAACTTCGGGAAGCTTACATCGAAACTTAGGGAAGGTGTAAAATACCGACATTTTCATGTACTGCCCAAGTTTTACACCCATGGTTATGATAGAAGTGGCGAAATTTGACCACAAACATGTGTAATGCCAAAAAGTGCTGGAAATTATGAGTAATCACTTCTTGTCTCAATGAGTAAGCATTGCAAATAAATGGTTCATTAAAGCTGCAGCAATGGTTCATCAAGCAATGTATAGTAGTGGATAAGTGGATATATATATAATGTAAATATATATATGTATATAAGTATTGTATATTGTATATAAGTATGTATATATGTATTGTATATGTTATGTATTGTCACTAGGGTGGGAATTGAACAACTACTGAGCAAATCAGTGGTTTATAAGGCTGAAGACCCTGATGATAATTCTCCAGTTAAGGGTTGTTAGTTATTACTTGGTGGAAATATTTAAAAAGCCGTTAGACGCTGCCATCATGGAAACTGGCTAACATGGTACCAATTATCAAGGGAGTGGCAAGTTGCATTGGATACACCAGTTATTGTGTGATCACTGAAGTTAAGCAATGCAAGCCCAGTTAGTACTGACATAGGTAGTCGCTTTGGAAAGCTGGGTACTGCTAATACCCAATAATCATCACATTAGTGTACAGTCCCTGGCCAATTTATTAGATGCACCTTGTGTTTTTCAAATTTTTCAACTTTGGAGGACCAATTTTCTTAATTAAATTGATTTAGATGATCACAATTCAATACTTTTATGTTCATTACTTATTTCTCTTTCAGTTTCAGCTATGATTTTACAGTTGTGAGTCATGTGATCTATGAATTATGCTAATTCTTTTGGTTGCCACAAATAAACAAGTCTGTGCATGTTTGAACATGCTCATAATGATGCATTCACAAGCAATGCAAACATCATTATTTGCATCTTTTAAGTGGTGGAGGTTGTGTCTAATTGGATTTTGGTCAACAATTAATGTCTATTAATTTTGAACAATGGGTAAAGTGGCTGATTTAACACCAAGGAAGACAGCAGACGTTAAAATACTTCTAAAATCAGAACTGTTCTCAAATCGCAGGAAGTTGTCTAAAAGTAGACTTATCAGAGTATTCCTATCAGAAGAACAAAGAAAAAATTGAATCAGGTGTAGATTTGGAACCGAAAAGAAAAAGATAATGTGACTGAAACTTGATATTTATTCCAAGAACAAATAAGTTCTTAAAAAAGATTTGCAATGAAATTCAATTTGTAACTATGAAGCAGATAAAATATAAACTAGAAAATAGTGGTATTGTTGCATCTGAAAGAACAATGTGCCAACTTGCCAAAATGAATTTAAAAGGACACAGACCAGCCAGGAGGCCAAAATTTACAGCAGCCATGAAAGCCAAATGATTGAAATGGACAAAACAACATCAGCGTTTTAATTTAGACTTCTATAAATCAGTAAATATTTCTATTGCTCCATTTATCAACAATATTTATTAAATATTTAAGTTAAGGCAGTGCATGTTTAACACTGGGTTAAAAGTTTTAGGTTTGCTTCAGTGCAGAAAGCACTTGTGAAACTTCACCCAAAAAATCTCAAGATGTTAGAATTAGTCCAGAGGAAAAATTTTCTGATAAATTTGTTATTCAAACTGTCAAGAATCCTACAAAAGTGAAGATATGATCTGTAATCAGTGGAGTTCGAGTTGTTTCGAGTTGTTGTTTAAGGTCCTGTCAACTACAAGGTCATTAGAGACCTGTTCACAGACAAGGTCATTAGAGACCTGTCATTAGAAACATTTTACCAGCAGAGAACAGCTGATAGAAAAATGACTAATGTGTGGAATCATCACTCATATATGCAAGAAACAGTGCAAAAGAGTATTGAGAGTATGCCAAGGTGAAACAAATCATTAATTGCAGCCAAAGGTGGCAAAACAAAATATTCGAAAAAAATGATAGATTTCTTATTTTTAATGTAATTAATTCTATAGCCACCAAACACTGTCTTTTATCCTTCCAACATACTTAATTCTATATTTTAATCTTAATACTATTCCAAAATCCTTCCAAAATGTTGGAAAATGTTTTTAGGTTATGCTAAAAAAAATTTAAATTCAAAAAGTATCCTAATTTGACTTAAAATGGCAAAAATCGTAAAAAGCAAGGTGCATCTAATAATTTGGCCAGGGACTGTAGTGTCTGTGCATTATAACTATGCAGTGGACGGGTCTCTAATAACCTTGTAGTTGACGGGACCTTAAACAACAACAACCAATTATCAGGTCAAGGTACACAGCAGACCCAAAGTGCTATAGACCAGTTTTTTCAATGACTGCTGAATGCAAGATTTTCGAACATATCTTATTCTCACGTATAATGGGATATCTTAAAAACAATGCCATCCTTAGTAACAACCAGCATGGGTTTAGGAAAGGGAGGTCATGAGACATCCAAATAGCTATTCTAATTTTATAATTTACAGTGTAAACAATAATTCTCATTCCCATTAATTGACTCATTCAAAAACCCCAGGGTACATGAAGCATAGCATCTACTATCTCATGCATAGCCTGCCAGCTAAATGAAACCTTCTATCAGAATGTTCGTTACCCTATCCTCATCAACAGCATTCCATTGCTAAATGACATTTCGAAAAAGCAACGAGTAATATGATTCTGTTTGGGCCATGACCTTTTTCAAGTTCAACAGATGATGATTTCTCCCCCTATATGCTGCAAAAGATAACTTGCCAAAAACCTGAAATAAACAACTTGAAACAGTCTGAAACAACCTCATTCTGTGATCATGTCTGACACACACAATCCATGAGAACTGACTGAACACAACTCTTGCTGCCTCCTTTGCCCATTTCAATTTCCAAAGATAAGTATTGCATAAACGGAAACCAAATTGGATTATGGTACTCCACAATTGGCCATACAAGTGAAAAGTAGGCTATTTCCTTTACGTCCTTTGTGCTGGCCTCAGCAACCTTCTAACCAACCTAAGGGAATGTCCAGCCTTCCCAATCAACTTCTGTGTTCCTTCCAGGTGCCCCAAGTGTTTGAGATAATTCCAACATGTTGGGTGTCAACCCTTTTAACCCTCACATCAGCTATGCTATAAGAAAAATCAACCTGCTTGTTAGGCCTCCCACTTCCTACTCCAGTCACATATCTTGTTTAGGTCTTGTTGCAGTTCTGTGCCAGAAGATAACTCTTCTTCCACCACCCTTGCCATGCATGTGTCATCTGCCAACAACTCAAGAAAGGATTTGATAAAAAACCGTATTCATTGATAAATATAAAGTATATAGATTAAAGGTTCCAATATCCTTCCCTGGGGCACCCCGGATGTCCCAGTTGTCTATTCTGATGCTACCCCACCAAAAAATACTGCATACTGCCTCCCATCAGGAAAGTCATTACCCATTATGTAACTTTCTATGAATCGCTAACTTGGACATGTCTAAAACAAGCTTGTCATGGGGTACCATGACAAAGGCCTGTTCAAAGCCAAGGAATATAATGTCAACCTGGTTACCCTTATCTAGAACTTTTTGAATATAGTCCATTAGGTGAGTCAGTCTAGTGTGACATGACGCCCCCTCCATTCCAAAATCCATGCTGATTAAACTGGTCTACAATATTTTTTCTCCGTTGTCAAGAATATGACAATGAATTTAGATTATTCTGAGGGTGCTGATTTCAAAAATGCCACCACTTTTGCAAAGTTGATTCTACTTTGTGAGATATTGGACAACCTTTAAAATATGATACTTAACCCTTAACTGGTGATGTGTAGTCTGTAAGACTCCTTGCCATCAATTTACTGCTATAATTTTTTAAATTAATGGCAGAGCATTTCCTTTGCCTTTGGTCTAACACTTCTGACTTCCTTGGCTATTTCCACAATTCCCTCTAGAACTTCCAGAACTACAGGTTTAGTGTGAGTTATATAATTGAACCCCATCTGTATTCTAGGCATTCCTCCCATTTCACCTTTCACAATACATGAAATCCTATCCTTTATGTCAACCAGTCTAGCATCTGGAAGAGAATCAACACTAACATATCCTATATCTTGGCCATCCTGGCAGTGCCCATCTATCACACCCTGTAAATTTGTGTCCCCAATTGTGATTACTGAATTACCCAGGTATTTCATTCTGATTAAATTTAATACCCTTATCATGCACCTTATCATGATGCTCACACTGCTCCATTAGTAGATCTCCATTGCTCATGGTAAAATCCTGTGAATTGGTGCATGGAGTTTTCTGAACCCCAGAATCAACTTCACCACTATTTCCTTCACCTTTGGGAGTCTTTGGTGGATTAACTATTGAGACTGCTACTCCTGTCTCCTTCAAAACATGTCCCTTTACTCTCATGCCTTTTCTTTCCTTACCATTCCTCTCTACCACTTTAGAAGTCACTGGAGAGGTCACTGGAGACCCCATTTCTCTTTTTAACCAGAAATTGCAGCATTAAACTTAGTAAACTCTGCTTGGATCTTGCCTAGCTCCATTCTTAGGTCCTTGCAACCCCCACACAGTAATTTTCTTTGGAGGAATTACTATCTTGGAAATCCTAGGCACTATCCTTGGAAACACGTTGAAAGAGCAGTGCACTAACTCACAATAACAAGATTTCTACTATATGAAGATGGAAATCTCTAATAAGAAGTTTCCCAGAAGTTTTGGGAAAACCTCAAAACCCTCTGGAAAGAACAACCTACATTATTATGGTGAACCAACATATTGGGAAGAATGTACTTCACACCACTGAGACTGCTGCCCACACCTCTCAAAAATCAGAAAATTGGAATTTCACAATTTTTCAACACCTTAAAAATAAAGTTGTCATCACACAAATTTAAGTCAAATACAAATATATAAATATTGCAAATTAATAAATCTAAGCCTACAACTAAATATGGAAATTCTATAAGATTGAGTCACAGCCAAGCTGCACCATTCACAAAGTGCCAAACTCACAATGCATCTTCTAGATTGGGCCACACCCAAAATTTACCTTCTAGATTCGGCCACACCCACAATTTACCTTCTAGATTGGGCCACACCTAAAAACGCATGATGTGGTTTGACAATGGTGATTCACACAAGACTACTAGGACCTGTATGAATACCAAATAAAATCTGCAAGAATCCCTTAAATAATAAAAGTAATCAAATGATAACTTTTTGACAAATAAAAGTTTATATTGCCCACAAGTTGCTGAAAAAAATCCCCACCAGAAATAACCAATATATGGCACAGAATTGCTTACCAACCTGGAGCTCTTCAGCACACATCCACACACATCATACATCTAGTCTGGAATCATATTCAAAAGACTTCAGATAACAGAAAGCATGTTGATGCTGTATTCTTGGACTTTGAACAGGCTTTTGTCATGGTTCCCTAGGATACACTGATTCCTAAAATGTCCAGCTTAGGAATACATAGAAGGTTACTTAATGGGTAAGGTCCTATCTACTCAGTAGACGATGGAGGGTTCTGTTCAAGAGTAGTGGATCTGAATGAAAACCAGCCTCGTCAGGCATCCTGGATATCTTCCACCATTCCTAACATGTCATCTGCTATATTGTTGTACCACGTTTGCAGATAATGTCAAAATTGGAAGTCTGAAGTCATAGAGCTCATCTTGCTACCACTGTGAACATCCTGCTACCAGATGTGCTGCAGTCAATTAGATAGAGCTTCCTTTTGTGTGGTAGAATATTCAGAGAAAAATATACAGCACAAGTTAAAAAGTCTTCCAAAAAATTTCCAACAACACACACACACAACTGCATCAGAGTCAAGTAAAGGGCCTAAAAACTTGCACTCAATAGGCAATGGAGCTTCTTGGTTTGTGGGCAGAGGAACCAGCAAATATCAAGCCATTACCAGCTTCATGAAAGAGATGCCGCTTGTGTAGCAGAAGCAAGGACAGAAAAACAAGCTTCAGCTGCATAGGGTGCAACAAAACTTGTTGTCCAGAACATTTCATCATTATTTGAAAATCATGCATGTAAAGCCCTTTTGCATATTAACAGTAGAAGGACCAACTGGGTCATTTCTGACCCATTTCAAGTTTTATTTTTGGATTTCTTATTAAAATGTTTAAGAAGCTTATTCATATTTTGTGACATCTGCAGGTTTCATGTGCTCAAAAAATTTACAAAATTTCAATACCCACAAATGTAAGCAAATAATTACAAACTGGTATACCTAATAGCACCAATGTGTGTCATTTTTGACCCATACATGTACATATCATTTCTTTTGTAAAAAGCACATCACTGTTGCATATTGCTAATGGGAGGTGGTGTTCTTCAAGTAAGATGTAATATAGTGAATGTGTAAGTTATCAGCATTGATATGGGAGCGGCGAGTTGCGTTGGACACACCAGTTCTCGTCTGATCACTGAAGTTAAGCAACGCAAGCCCAGTTAGTACTGACATGGGTGGTCGCTCGGGAAAGCTGGGTACTGCTAATACCCAATAATCGTCGCATTAGTGTAGTGTCTGTGCAGTATATGCATTAGAACTATACAGTGGACGGGTCTCTAATGACCTTGTAGTTGACGGGACCTTAAACTCCAACAAACAACAACAGCATTGATACTGTCTGGTAAGATTAGGGTTGCACTATGACTCATTTTTGGGCATCATAACATAATAAGCAGTGTGTATCCATTTGTGCCATGTCCATTTCAGGAATGGAGGTGGTTGGCAGCACCCAGGGCAGGGAGAGACCTAAGCAGATGTAGGCAACATGTTGTCTACAAGTATATGAGTGTGTGGGGTGGATGGGGAACTGATGGGGGATAGATGGGTGTGGAGGATGAGAACCTGCAGACCCAACCCTGCTGCAGGTGGGATGAGGGTATGATGATGAAGTCATAAGTGTCAAGTGTGCAGTGTCAAGTTTTTATTCCTCAAGCTAAGCACATACAGACTGTAGTCAGGCTTTATTTGGAACATGCAGGTACACATTCAAGCTATTTCTCTAGATAATTTGCAACAGCTTTCCTCCACTCCTGTCATTGAAGGTATAATCCATGCACCCAAAGAGTGCAGTTGGGAAAAATGAACTGCCCCAAGAATAGGGGAATAAGGTGCATTTACAATGCCCATCACAGCTTGACCACACTTGACCAAGCTTTGATGAGAATTGTAAAACTTGAAATGTATGGACAATGGGGTAAAGGGGCGCCTGGGCAACTTATAGATGCATTATATTTACGGAGGCGGTGGCGAAGGACCCGATTGCCTAGGGCGGTGGTGACGAACCTTTTTTGAAGACGGGTCACAAAATTAAAACAAAATGTTGGAAAAAAAAGTTATCCATGGGTCAGGTGCAAGCACTATTTAATTTTACGAATAAAAATAAATTATTATTAATAATGAATAAAGTTTATAAAGTTTAATAATGAATAAAGGGTCAGGACTGTGGGTTCCAGCCCCCCACTCCCACCAGGTCCCCATCCACCCCACACACCACCATATTCATACAGACATGCTCCCTCGTCTTTTTCAATCGGATTACTTTCATGGGTTGGGGAGTAATCCAGGCAGCCATAACAGGACGAATCCTTAGGAGGCTGCACGCAGGAGATGGGGAAGCAGGTGATAGGACAAAGGAGAGGGTTAATTTGCAGCACCAAACGTTCTTTAACAACCACCCATGTTGGTATTGATGTGGGCTTGTGCTGCATAACTTCAGTGATCTCATGGGAACTGGTGTGTCGAACGCAACTTGGCTGCACTAAAGTAGCAAATAGAGAACAAAGCATCTAACCCTTTTCCTGCATATGGCAGGGTCGGGCACCCATCTTATTACTCTGAATGGCTCCCTATAGTTATCAGTGTTTTTCCACAGCCAGTTGCAGACCAAAACTGCAATCCATATGCTTATTTATCAGCGGGTCTACTTTTCGTTTTGGAATTCCACTGAGGCGTCCCTGGAAGGGGCGGATCTAGGTTACTCGCGGCTTAGGGCTTATTGAAGTTCAGTATTGTCACAATGATTAAACTTCAATGAATAGTAGTATAAATAATCATTATTATCATATTATTAATATTAACTATTTTTAAGATATGATAAGTGCTCACTGTATATCAAAAAGTATTAAATGTTTATGATAATTCAATTTTTGTGACGCCCCTTGACACTTGGGGGCCCATTGCTTAAGTCCTATTAGTCCCTATGAAGATCTGCCCCTGGTCCCTGGTGCTCCTTGGCGTCACAACGCCAGGGAGCGAGATCCTTCACCTGGAAATGTTATATATACCCAGAGGCATACCAACAGTGTGCCATGTGTGCAATGAACAAAGGCGCCCTGGCACTCTAAATCCTCGGCGGTGCAGTGGGTAGTGCGCTTGGTAACTGCAGCAGTAGTTCTAGGTTCAATAATGGACCATGGTGGGTCGACCTCTTTTGGGAGAGAGAGAGAGAGAGAGAGAGAGAGAGAGAGAGGACCCGGGTGCAAATTCTTTCAGATCCTATCCCTGGCTATGGCAGATCAGGGGGCTGGATCTAAGAAGAAAGTAGTGCACCAAGTAGAATGCCTGTATGCATTGCACGCATGGCACACTATGCTGGTATGCCTCTGGTTATATATAACATTTCCAGGTGCAGGAGCTTGCTCCCTGGCGTTGCGACACCAAGGAGCGCCAGGGACACGTTAGTGGAATTCCAAAACGAAAAGTAGACCTGATGATAAATAAGCAAAGGAATTGCAGTTTTGGTCGGAAACTGGCTGTGGAAAAACACTGATCAATATAGGGAGCAATTCTGAGTGACAAGATGGATACCCAATCCTGCCATAGGCGGGAAAAGGGTTAGGAGGTGTTTGTTCTCTATTTGCTACTGTAAGAAGGCAGACGTGGGAGCATGTTGTCTGTAAGAATGTGCTGGTGTGTGGGGTGGATGGAGACCTGATGGGAGTGGAGGGCTAGAACCCACAGACCTCACCCTTTATAAACCATGGATAACTTCTGCACCTGACCCATGGATAACTTCTTTTCCAACATTTGGTTTTTAACTTTGTGACCCGTCTTTAAAAAAGTTTGTCACCACCGCCCTAGGCAATTGGGTCCTTCACCACCGCCCCCTTAAATATAATGCATCTATAAGTTGCCCAGGCGCCCCTCACCCCCTTGGCCTTTACCCCATTGTCCATACATTTCAAGTTTTACAATGCCCATGAAAGATTTGTCAAGTGTGGTCAAGCTGTGATGGGCATTGTAAATGCACCTTATTCCCCTATTCTTGGGGCAGTTCATTTTCCCAACTGCACTCTTTGGGTGCGTGGACTATAGCTGCCAGTCCTTCCAGCCAACTCTGTACACTGGTCTGCAGCTCGTGTGAGTTAAACTTCTGTCCTGCTAGCCAGCATTTCATGTAATCAAACTTCTGTCCTCCTAGCCAGTGGTTCATGTTAGGAAACTTCTGTCCTCCAAACTAGTGTTTCAGCGCCCACTGACATCCATCTCTTTGCTAACATGAAATGCTGGCTATGAAGACAGAAGTTGCTAGGGTTAGTGTTACCCCCTCTCCCAAAAGAAGCCACTTCATCTGCTTTGGTGTCGCCCCCTTTTATGATGGGTGGAGTAGTGTCACCAGGTGTGGCCCGCTCCCCCTAGTGATGCCACTGCTGAAACGAGCTGCAGACCAGTTTACAGAGTTGGCTGAATGGACTGGCAGCTACCTTCAAGGATAAGGGCACAGGACAGTTGCTACCACACTAGGACAATGTCTCAGTGGGAGAGCTGACTATCTAGAGAAACAGTTGGAATTTGTACCCAGATGTTCCAAATAAAACACTTTGGATTTTCAGTAGGGTTTTCATTTTGCAACCTGAACGGGCCATGAAAAAAATAACCCTCGTATACTTTATGTTTTCTCTTATTTATTTCAGTTCAATTTGCATTTAAATTCGTAAAATCTGCATTCCCATCATTGGGAATGCTGGGAACAATTACAATTCTGCATATGTATGCAGACTTTTTCAACATAACGTATGTGCTTGCTTCTTGCTCATTGTTTAAATTTTGTATGGTTTTCTATGTGGGTCAATTTTGACACAGAATGGTTCATTTGGGTAGAACAAAAACTCGGTCCTTCTAGTGTTAAAATATTTATATATACTTTTCAATACCGTCTGCTGGTAGTATCATCAATGGTGATTGAAGATTATATGCATATATTTTGAAATTACTCTTTTTTAAAATGCAGTTATGTATATGATGTTCTATATAAATATTAATGTCTATGTCTAATATTTATTCTAATTCTAATCCACTGCAAGCAGCCTCTATGGCCAATTTCACAGTGGAGACTCAAGCTACTCGTACACGGTGCAATTTTTATGGTGTGGAACACAAAAACTTGCAAATGCCACACAGTTGCACTGTGTAAACTCAAGTGCAACTCATGAAAATGGAATGTGCAACTCAGTCTCAAGCCACTTTTTATGTTCCATGCAACTTTCGAGATTGCATCATGTAAACAGAGCAAAATACAAAGTTGTGCCACCTGAAAGAAACTCAAACATGTTTGATTTTGAGTTGTGTGCAACTTTGCTACCATGCCACTTTTTTTACAGTGTTTGACACGCCTATTGAGAAAAATCATATGTAGTGAATTGTTTGCAGCCTGCAGTTTGATTCTGTGGAAGTAAATAGAAACACTGGATGATACAGATAATCTTCATCATCATTACACTGATATTCCTGCCTGTGGCAGGGTGGGGTTTGTAGGTTATAGCTTTCCACTCCCATCTATCACCCACCAGGTTCCCCACCGACCCCACACACCTCCATACCCTTATGGACAACCTACTTCCACGTCTGCTTTGGTCTGCCCCTGTCCCGCATTATCTCAACTACCTGCATTCCTGAACCATCACCACTATTTTCTTCTCCTTCCCACTTGAAACCTAAATACTGTCTTCTACATGTTTATCTTATCCCTACCTTTTCTACTTCATTTCTGGAGTAAATGAGTTCACCATTATCGTCAGCAAATACCATGCACTGAGGGACCCATTCTCCTACTCCTGACAGCAGCTCACCCACAACCAGAATGCATAACCTGACGCGTGCTGACAGTCTGCAATGAGTTCGTTAGAGGTAGCTTGGGGTGGGCAACATTGTGGAGATGAGAGAAAATAGGTTGAGGTGGTATGGGCATGTGATGCGAAGGGGGAGGAGGAACTAATCCAGTACATTATGGGACAGCAGGTGGTTGGGGACCCCCCCGGATTCAACCCCCCCCCCCCCGATCCCCTGATGCACCCCCCCAAAATTTTGGGTCGACATTGACGTTGACAAATGAAAATTCCGTTTCCAATCGCTGCCAATAGCTCAACCCCTCCTAACGAAAACCCTGGATCTGGTCCAGGAGGAGACAAAAGTAGACATGGGAGCAGGTTGTAGAGAGATACATGGTTGTGTGTGTGGTGGATGGAAGCCTGGTGGGGGATAGGTGGGAGTGGAGGATTAGAACTCGCAGACCTGACCCTGCCTTAGGCGGGATAAGGGTATGATGCTGATGATATACAGATCAGCGGTTAATCATAAAATGTTTTTAAAGAAATCCTCATCTCCCTCTTATAGTTCGTTTAATATATTCTCCATTACTCCACATTCAAGATAAACAAAAGAAAATTGCAAATTTAGATAGCCGAGAATTCATGCATGCATTGAAAGATGACACAAAAAAGTGGCATATACATTTAAATCTATTGCATGCAACTTAAATTTCATGTTACGTGTAAACACACTGCCATGTAACGCTTTAAGTTGCAGAACTCAAAATTGCATGCCACAAAAGTTGCACCGTGTACATGTAGCTTAACTATCATTGCTATATAAGAACCCGGAAAACGTCTTAGACACTAAGCTATAGTTGTTGTGCCTCCCTGGTCTTCCCTTTCAGTAAGCCCTCCACTGTATTTTCCCCAAGGGTATTCCATTGTCGAATGGTCCTTGGCAAGAATGACCAGTAGAATAAGCCTCTCTGTGCCCTTAGTTCCTTCAACTTATATGACTGATCCTTTCTCCCCTTATACTCACCCAGGGACACACTTCCAGCCAAGAACCCTACTAATCAAATGGAGGAATTGCCCAGCCCTACCAATCAATTTGCCAATATGATCCCACCAGTTACCTTTACTATTTAAAATAAGTCTAAGATGTTTATGGGTCACCTCCCTATCCACCAACACACCACCAATTTAGTAATCAAAATCAACAGCATTACTTGATCTTGATATCCTAAGAAATCTACACTTTTGGAAGTTTAAAGGCAATTCCCATCTAACGCACCAGTCATAAATTTGATCCTATTTATGATCTCTACCCTAACCACAGCATGTAGCTTTCAATTTTAGTGGTCATGGGCAAGGGGGTGAGATTTATTGTGGGGGAGTAAGGGTTCCAGTGGTGCAAGAGTTCCGCTATCTTGGATCAGTTGTCCAGAGCAATAGGGAAATAGATTCAGATGTGACCCATAGGATTAATGCAGGATGGCTGAAGTGGAGACAGGCAAGTGGGGTCTTGTGTGACCGCTGTGTCCCAATAAAGCTAAAGGGCAAAGTTTACAGAACCGTTGTTAGGCCAGCTATGCTGTATGGATCAGAGTGTTGGGCAGTTAGGAAGAACCATGAAAAGCAAATGCAAGTGGCTGAGATGTGAATGCTACACTACATGAGTGGGGTGTTGCAAGCTGATAGAATTAGAAACGATTACATTAGAGGTAGCTTGGGGGTGTGAGATATTGCAGAGAAGATGACAGAGAATAGGTTGAGGTGGTATGGGCATGTGATGAGAAGGGGTGAGGAGGAGCTTACTAGGTCCATTGTGGGACTGAAGGTAATTGGGGGCACCAGAGGTAGAGGAACACCAAAACGGAGGTGGGAGCAGGTGGTGCAAAAGGACATGGAGGCCTGTGGGGTGAAGAGGGACTTGGTGGAGGATAGGCGGGAGTGGAGGATTAGAACCTGCAGACCCGACCCTGCCTCAGGCGGGAGAAGAGTGAGATGATGATGACCCTAACCACAGCATGATCACTAATTCCCTCAATACACTCTACATTCTTGATAGAGTTTGGCACATTTTTAAAAACTAGATCTAGAATTCCTCCTTTATCATCCGTCGGCATGGTCACAATCTGCTCAAGTCCACTACAACACAGTTGTTCCAAAAAGAGATATAGAGCCCCTGATAACCTAGCGCTTAAATTACACTGCATACTGCCCCAATCCAACCCTGGAAAATTTCAGTCCCCACCAAGAATTGCTGCTGGCACATTTTTCCTCTGACATAGAAGCTCCAATGATTGTGATAGTTTCATCAGTGGGTATGGGTCATCACCTGGTGGCTGGCAGAAATCAACCACATAAATTCTCCCACCACAAGAGCCAGCAACATGACAGCATAGCATTTTGCAATCTTCCTCATCAGCCAATTCTGTAGAACTTTCCAGGTATTTATCTATAGCTATAAAGACCCCACCGCCTCTACCTGCTTCCCTATCTTTTCTTTAAACTACATACCTATCAGAGAAAATCTCTGCTGATTTAATTTCTGCCTTTAACCAGGATTCAGTGCTGATGTAGTAGCAAGGGCACCAAAAATCGACCACTTTAATGACTATGCTTCTGTAATTAACAACAAGCAAAGTCAATGGCTCTGTGACTGCAAAAACGTTCCATTTCCCTCCCATATTAATACCTAGCAGACCAATGAAATGGGTATATTTCTTACACTGGCATTAGATGACCTGGCGTCTTCCCTAAAAATCATCAATAAATTCCTTAATTTCTAACCCAATCTTTGAGGTAACCCTTGCATTGAATTGAAATTCATCTATATGAAACAAATGTTGGAGTTCTGAGATACATGCTCTATAATCAAGTAGTTTCACCCAACTAGCTTGACCTTCAGAAAATATTCTATTATTAACCCATCTGGCTTCAGCTGCATTTAATCTACCCTTATCCTTTCATTCAATAGCAGGACATACCTTAAGGACCCACCTTCGGTTGGAATCCTTTTACCTCCTTGGCTATCTCCATAATTCCCTCATTTATGTTCTATACAGATGTAAAATATTAAGTGACATAAATCTTGAGACAATATCTTCAAATGTTGTATGTTTTAGTTGTTGTCACTTTCAGTGCCATTCTCTGCATAGGGTGACGAATGACCCCTGTTGACCAATGATTAAGAAAAAAAGTGTTGACCATTCTAGGGTTAAATTAAGTTCATAATCTGCTGCAGGTTGAGTTTCTTGGCTTGTTGAGCTTTCCCTTTTCTTAAACAGTACTCCCAAGAGAGGGTGAGGTGCTCCTCTTGGGGCCAGTCTGTGTCTTCACACCCATCACATGCCTTCGAAGGTGGTCTGGAATATGCTATAGAATATCCAGACCAAATATAGTCATGGCCTCTAAATACAACCCATTTTTCACTTTTACCCCCATATCTTTCTGTAAGTGTCCATTTACCAACGCCTTTTGTGTTCTTTTGTCATGGCTGCATGTTGTGCAGATATATCAGATATTCATTGGTCATTCATTTTTTGGTATTTTCCAAACTATTGAAACTCAAAACCGGGACATGTCCCGGTGTACAGGGACGTGTGGCAACCCAACACAAGGGCGATATATTGGACAGTTTGTTTTCCAGGCGGTTGCCGACGAATGCTGCAACCCTATGGTTCTTTATCGCCGGTCTACTGCTATTTACAGCTTATTCTAAACTAGTTGCAGTAATCCTCAGAATCAGTTACTTTAATGTAATTTATTAAATTTAAATAAGTACATATTCCTGTCATTTGTAAATCCACTTTTCCATCCAATTTCGTGTTTTGTTTGTGTTCTATGTTACTCCACATAAAATAATAGCAATATATGCGTTTTTTCTATTATCCATTGTGAAATGATAAATAGAGGACACCAATCGAATGATTCAAAATTTTGAACTACTAATGCCTAGTTCCATGACACGCGACATGAAAGAGAATAGTGCCTGAGCAGACGACAAAATTATGACGTCAATCACAGGCGCTAGGCGAAATTGTGCGTGTTGTAGTTCCGTGGCAGGCGAGAAATCATAAATAGTGTAAATGTTTCCGAAAATGCCGGTGAGGTGGCGCCCATAGCACAAAAATTCAACAGCCAATGAAATTTAAATGGCAAACGCTGTTCGAAAAGTAATAGCCAATGAAATGCGTGTGACAGTTGTAAGCAAGAAATGCAGTTGACTGCCTCTCAACTCCATTTGTCTGTTGATTTCGTGCTACCATGACAAAAAAGTTGAGTTCCTACGTCATCATTTTCTGTGGCATTTCGTCTTCTCAAACGCAATTTGCGCCAGTGTCGCGTGCCACAGAACTAGGCTTAACAATTTTGATCGTCTGAGGGCTCGTTATGAATACAGATCAAATATTGCCAGTGTTTAATATTGACAGTAATACTGATCGTATGAGGTCCGCTTAAGGGAAACTGACCAGGGAACATACAAAAAAGCCTAATTGTATTTTAATTGATAGGTGATGAATTTGCTCTTATAAATAGTTTGCATTTCTTTTCCATAGTATTTGAATTTGAGGTAGATTCGTGGTATGTTCATGCATGCACAGTATAATAATTCATTTAGAAATCTGGCTGTGACAAACAAAACATATTTTTCCCTTTGCATTCAGAATGGAACTAGGAATGACAATCGCTTACTCTCAACTTACAGTAATGCCTATGGGTCTTAGGTGTTGTTCTCTAGTGTTATTCATGCTCTGAAATGTCTCTACACCTACCTTTCTGTTGTGATGAAGTGCTGATGATGGGAATACATCTGAGGTGTGCCATTTTAATCCAAAAATCACCAGAAGGCTTAATAAACGTTAGACCACTAACTCATCACACTTTAATAACAACTATTATTAAATTAAATATATTTGAGATCAATGAATAATTCTGTCCGGAGGGACTGCAAAATATATACATCTGCAGTTAACAAGCAGCAAATAGCAACTGAAGTTTTCTTCTTTTCTCCAATTCCATTTTTCAAATTCAAAACCTGCTGATTTCTTCTCCACCGAATTCCTATATTTGAAATTCAAACTTACGTCACCATATTCCACTACAAAAATTCAAAATGTACTAGAACTGACGCCAGAAAGAAAATGAAAGTAAACATACATGGTGCAACCGTAAAGGTAGAACCGCACTAGTGTAGCACAGCACTGCACTGCACTGCTCAGCACATCAAAATATAATTACAATGTATCTGAATGGCACAATTCGCACTGCAGCAGCGTAACTGCAACTGCACAGCATGACACGAGTTCCTCCAGAAAGATATTTTTGGCACATAGTCTCGTGCCCCAATGCACAAGAGTCATTTTTAAAACACGTTTTCGAATGACAATATGGTGATGGATGACGAAAAATTCATACTGACCAATCAGACGGAGAATTGTCACCCAACTATCACAGTGCGTTTTGACAATAATTTTGCAGTGCAGTGCTGTGCTGCACTAGTGCGGTTCTACCTTAAAGGCTCCCTCACACCAACGCGAAACAGTCGCATCGGTATTTTCGCCACAGGAACACGCACTGAACAGAAGCTTGCACTGCAACGCGGTGGATTCACTTTCATATGCACACCAACGCGTCAGTTTAGTTCATCTTTGACCAGCTTGATCTCATTAATGCTATTATTTTTTAGGTGAACGCCATCTTGTGCTATCAGAATTCGAACAACGTTGACGTTTAAAACCGTGAATGCAACTAAATCGCTGCACTTTCACAATCGTGGGCGTGATACATTTGCTTCAGTGTACACATAGCCATTGCTCTTCAAGGGTAGCGTTTGATGCGAATAATTCGCTGTGAAACATCTGCGGTGACTGTGATTTATTCGCGTTGGTGTGAGGGAGCCTTAATACTCCACACATCCATAAGATCCTCACATGCAGTGGTAGGATTCAGCCACCTTGCAATATTTTTGGCAGAAACGCCTACTACAATTATATTTTGATTGAGTAGCCTTTTTAATACCTATTTATTTTATAAAACTATCATTATACCCTGCATTGTGATTCAATCATTTTGTACAAGGCCATTCATAAAATTACAGAAGATCAAATAACTACATGTTTTATACCATATCTTACAACTATTTATGTCAACGTGTTTGAGAAACAGGAAGTCCTTTACAAATCATGAACGACACATATTTCCATAAAAATTTTCAAACTTAATTTAAAAACGATCTTAATCTGATGATAATAATTGCAATATTCAATTTGTGAGAATTTACAGTACGTATTCCATTGAAATGTGTGCTTGAGGAAAACAAATTACTGATTAACAAACAAGTGAATCATTCAAGCTTAGTTCAATAAACATACTATTGATGAAAATAATACAGAGTTCATTCTTAAAACTTCTCAATGCCCCCACTACTCAAAACCATTCAGATGAATTCAATATTCAAAATTTCCCTAAGTTTATAAACTGACATAATAGATGAAAATGTTAGTGCATGCACTGCACAGGAACGTTTAGTACCCACTACAGTAGGTGCAAGAATTCAGGCCGTAACTAGGGCGTGGCGAAGAAGGCGGCCGCCACGGGAGCAACTGGGTTTCGGGTGCAAAAAGTATTTTGTCATTACGTTATGGCTCTGCAAGAATTAAATGTTTTCTTCCACTAACAAGTCATCATCATCATCATCATCAAACCCTCCTCCCGCATGTGGCAGGGTCGGGTCTACGGGTTCTTATCCTCCACTCCCACCAAGTCCCTCTCCACCCTGCACGTCCTGCTCTCACGTCCGTTTTGGTCTTCCCTTCTCCCTGGTGCTTCCAATCACATGCATACCCATAATGGACCTAATAAGTTCCTCCTCATCACATGCCCATGACACCTCAACCGCTTCTCCCTCATCTTTTCCGCGATGTCTCCCACCCCCAAGATTCCTCTACATAATCACTCCTGACTCTGTCAGCTCGTGACACCCCAGTGATGTTGCATAGCATTCGCATCTCAGCCACTTGCATTCTCCTTTCATGGTTCTTCCTAACTGCCCAGCACTCCAAGCCATACAACAAAGTGGGCCTAACGACGGTTCTGTAAACTTTGCCTTTAAACTTTATTGGGACCCGGCGATCACACAGGACTCCACTTCAGCCACCCAGCATCAATCCTATGGGACACGTAAGAATCTATCTCCCCATTGGTTTGGAAAACTGATCCTAAGTAATGAGACTCTTGCCTCACTGATACACCCTCACTGCTACAACGTATCTCACCACCTTGCCCCTGGCCACTAAAATTGAAAGCTAGGTAATCTGTGTTCTTGTTTACTTTAAGACCCCCTCTTTCAATTGCATGTCTTAATGTTTCATAGACCCGTTTGTGCATCCTCTTTGGACCCCTCAAGCTTTCCAACATCATCAGCAAATACCAGGCACTGAGGGGCCCATTCACCTATTCCCATCAGCAGCTCATCCATCACTAGCATGAATAGATAACGGCTAAGTGCTGACCCTGATGCACACCAACCTGCACTTTGAAGCCAGCAGTGTTTCCCCATGCCATCCTCACCCTAGCAATGGAACCGTCATAATATGGCCTTCATCAACCCCTTTCTTCCTTAACACACTCCATAGTACCTGTCTAGGGTACTCCAGATCAACGAATACTACATGGAGGTCCTTCTTTGCTGCTCTATAATTCTCTATCATCTGTCGTAGAATAAAGATTGATTCCATGGTGGACCTACCTGGCATAAACCCAAATTGGTTTCCCTGGACACTAGTTTGGTCTCTGAGGTGACATTCTATGACTCGTTCCCACAGCTTCATAGAATGGCTCATTAGTTTTATGCCTCTAGTTTCCACATTCCTGGGCATCAACTTTGCCCTTGAACAGGGGAACTATCCAGCTGGCATGCTGTCACCATTTGCTAACTTATTAAAAAGCTTCCCTAACCACGTTATTCCTGTAGTCCCCAAAGTGCGCCAAACATTGGTGGGGATCTCATCTGGGCCTACAGCCTTGTGGCCAGTCATTTTATGAAGAGTTGTGACTATTTCCTCCTCACTCACCTTGTCTACTGCCTGTGGAGTGTTTGGGTTACTGTCTGTGACTGCTGCACAAGTGGTAGTTTTTAAGAGACCTTGGTAGTATTCCTCCCATCTTTTCATTACCTCTGCTGGCTGAAGCAGAACCTACCATTAGTATTCTTCACTGTTATAGCCCTGGTAACATCCTTACTAGTTCTACCCCTAGTCTTGGCCAGTCTAAAAGCTGTTTGCTCTCCTTCCCTCATTCCCAATTTTACATATAATGCCTCATACTTCTGGAACTCAGCCAGGGCAATGGTCGTCCTGGCATGTTTCTTTGCCTGGACATAGTCGGTCTTTGCAACCTGATCCCCTATTCCCCTCTACCTGTGGAAAGCTACCTTCTTTTGCTTGATGGCTGCTTCCACCTCCTCATTCCACCACCATATCTGCCTACCATGATAAGTTCCTCCTACTCTACCCTTCCCTAAGAGTCCCTCCCCACATCTAATCTTCCTAGCAACCCTGTCCCACATGGCATTGGCAGACCCATCCCAGTCCCAGTTAACCTTGCTGAGAACCTCCTGCTGGAAGTCATCTGTTTTTGTGGGCAATGTCCACCACCTAATAACGGATTCTCCTTTCCAGGTATTTCTCCTAACCAGCCCCTTCATCAGTATTTCTAACACAAGCAGCTTATGGCCACTTTCCTTCTGAAAGTCCTCACTAGTCTTGCTGCTTCCTAATCATGAAAAAGTCTATTTGGGACCTCCACTGTGGTGACTGGAAAGTGATTAGGTGCTTTTCCCTCTTCTTAAACCATGTATTGGCTAATGCAAGGCCATGTGCTCTTGCTGTATTAAGGACCTTTTGCCCTTCCAGGTTGATCATACCATACTCAAATCCCCCATGTACCTCCTCATATCCTAGAGGCTAGGATCGAGACCATCATTACTGACATGTGCATTACAGTCACCCCCAATAATTAGCTGCTCATTTCCTTTGCCCTGTATACTGAGTGAACTACCTCATCAAAGTCCTTCCAAAAATCTGCTTTTATTGTGTCACCCAGGCCTGCTTGGGGGGCATATGCACTTATGAGGTGGAGTCCTATATCCTGCCAAACTACTGTAACTAACATTAATTCTAAATCACCTGAAAGGTGAATATATGTTGTTCAGTGATCCTCATTCTGGCAAACTTATATCATTCACATCTCTTCCAAAATGAACTACAATGTATTAAACAGTATATCACATTAGTATTGTTGAATATATACAAAACTAAAGTTAAATTTCATATTTAAAAACTAATAACTCATATTTTTCCCTCAATCATCACACCTTGTTGAATATCACCATGGTACAGGATGAGGTTCTAATATCCAACGAAATTCTAATAAGATTGTTTGACCAATAACAGTCTTCTAATATATCTCAAAAACATAAGGTGCACCTGTGCAACTGTTCATCTTACCTTTCTTTAATTTATTGCAATTACTCCCCTCTATATATTTCATAGAAAATAGAGTTCACAACATACAGAAAGAAGTCAGCATCATGAAATTTTACTGCAGGGTACATGGCACTTACTCGTTATAAGTGCTATTAATTTCAATGAACGATTGTGTATGGTAGGTCCGTCCTTCGGCTTCATGCTACACAAACAAACTTACCATTCTGACGTAATCATGCAGCAGTGGGAGCCGTGTTGCGAACCTCTCATGCTTAAGACAGCTTTAACGACTGCATTGGCTTATTCAAACAGAGAGATTTTCTATTGTCAGTTTTCTCATAACGAAACATAAGCAAAGCAACTCCTAAGCCTTTTCCTGCCAGTGGAAGGGTCGGGTTCCCATCTTTTCCCTCTAGATGGACATACGGGTGATAAATTGGACTTGAATTAGAACTCCAATTATCCAAATCAATTGGGACCGGACCCCATTCGAATAATCAAAAATTAGGATAATTGGATTTTTTCCGAAAAAACTTCATCTAATTTATTTTATTACTGTTTTCATGTTGAAAATGAGAGAAAAAAATTATTTTTAAATAAAAAGAGCCTTTAAATCAATTAAATGAAAAGATAACACTTTTTCATATTAAGCATACTTAAAAGGGCTGTACATTAGTACAGGGTGTACGTGTACCACACTGAGAATGAAAGTCATTGCTTGCTGAACATCTCGGAAAAGTAAGCTGTTTGACTGTCAATATCCGTTTTAGGGCAGCCAAGTCGTGCATTATTTTGCAAATGGCAGTATGCAGTTTACATTTTGTTTCCGAAATTCTGAAAATGATTTGGATAATCAGCAATTCGGACAGCCTGAGTGCGGAAAATTGGAGTGGCCAACTTTTGTGTAGATAAGATCGACTTTTTGTCTTAAAATAGTGTCGCGATCGACTGGTTGTCATAGGTGCAGTCAAAGTGGGTAAGGAAGGTTCGATGCTGGACACACCTTGGTCCAGTATTGAACCTAGAACCACTGATGCAGACATAGAAACACTGAGCCACTACGTCACCAAGAAGGGTCATCACATGTGATCGACCAAAATTGGCTTCACGGTCGACTTGTTGGCCACCCCTGGTAGAGGGCATAACCAACAAATGTCTTGCACCTTTATAATGGCGGAAATAGAAATTCAATTGTAAAGATAAGTGTTAGGCCCTTCGTCCACAGACACAACGCGACTGCAATTCAACATGAGAAAATATCACTTTAGCATTTGATGGGAGTCAATTTGCAGTCGGACCCATGCTATTGTGCAGTTTGTCGTCCACCTAGACGCCTGCAATGCAACTTCCTATCAACTGGGAAAAGACCAACTCCAAAGTGACTGGCATGTCAGTTGCTTGGCCAACGCTTCTGCAACTTTAAATAAATTCCTAGTTTTGTATCACCACACTTAAGTGCTAATCACGTCGATGCTGTTGACATTTTGTGCAAGCGCTTTGGAAAGGAGCGCCAGTGCAATTCCTTATACTGGTTTGTAGCACATTTTCTGGAGTCCCATCATGCACAGCACAAATGGTGTGTTTCTGAAGCAGATAGCTCAACCGCCAGCCAATCAGAATGCAGTGTGACTTGTGGGACGCTATTTGAGTTGACAGGTGGTCAACTCAAATACCTACTCTGTGATGCCCAAAGTAGCATTGTGACATCACCACTTTTTGTGCTGTCTCATCTGATTCAACACCAATAGGCCTCGTTCACATGGCAATGTTTTTCCCGTATACCGTATACGAGTTTTTCCCGAATAAAGAAGTGACAATTAAAACCATATGGGATTGTTCAGATGGAGGCCATGCGGGGAAATCTCGAATACGAGAAAAATATTTTCCCGTATACTGACTGAACTTGTCACTGAGATGCGAGATTCTCGAATACGAGAAGCAGTGGCACTTATTTTGCTATTGTGCTGTTCACACGACCAAACTTTTTCCCCGTACTAAGTCAGAAAAGAAACTTTAGCAAAAATTTTTCCAGATTTTGAAATGTGGGATGCTTGTGCACCTGCCTCATCATCAACCCCTTATTCCGCCTGTGGCAGGGTCGAGTCTGTGGGTTCTAGCCCCCACTGCCATCTATCTTCCACGAGTTCCCCGTCCACCCCTCACACCGCTATATCCTTATGGACAACCTGCTCCCACGTCTGCTTTGGTCTCCCCCTGCCCCGTGTGCTTCCAACCACCTGCATTCCTCAAATGGACCTAACGAGCTCCTCATCTCCTCGCATTACGTGCCCATAGCACTGCAATCTATTCTCTCACTTTTTCGGTGATGTCCACCACCCCCACGCTACCTCTATTATACTCATTCCTAATCCTATCTACTCTCTACACCCCACTCATGTACTGCAGCAGTCGCATCTCAGCTACCTGCATTCTGTTGACCTGAGTCTTTCTCACTCCCCAACACTGATCCATATAGCATAGTTGGCTTAACCACTGCCCTGTAATTGTTTGTTTGTTGCTGTTTCAGGGCCATTCAACTACAAAGGTCATTAGAGCCCCGTTTACTGCGTAGTTCTAATGCAGAGACGGCACAGAAACTACCCTAATGCGACAATTGTTGGGTACTAGCAGTACCCAGTTTTCCCAAACGGCCACTCATGTTAGTACTAGCTGGGCATGCGTTGCTTAACTTCAGTGATCAGATGAGAGCTGGTGTGTCCAATGCAATAAGCCTTTCCCAGGCCTGTAATAAGTGGACCCCTTGAATGCGTGCATTCGTGATAACGACTGTTAGTTCACTTACTATCTGTGCTTCCCTGCAGTGTCCCTCTATACGTGAAAACTCGAATTGAATAGTCGCCATGTGAAACTCTGTCTCGTATTCGATAAAATCGTGTACGAAAATATCGTATCGAATAGGTTGCCGTGTGAACCAGGCCATAGTGTCAGCCAATGGGTATACAAAACCAGGCAAACGTGTTCATTGTCAATGCTTGTTCTGCAGCAAAGAACGCTTTCGACATACAAAGACTTCCATTGTCAATACCCTTATCGAACTGCAAAGACGGGCCTAAAATAAAGACATTGTCAACACACTTGTCCAACTGCAAAGTACTTATTTTCAATGTATTCGATAATCTTTTTTTTGATATTCATTTAAACAATCTTTATTTGCGATATTTCAAATATTAAGTTTTGGATTTGGCAGGCAGTCTTTTTAAAAGACAGGTGGAGCAGAAGGAATTCGCAAATTTAGGTCTTCTACAAGGGCAGGACAGTCCAGTTTGTTGTTGAAAATCTGGTGATTTAGTAGTAGTCTTCATAGTTTAATGCATGATTAAAATGGAAGGATGCCTCAAATTCCTGGGTTTGGGTCCTTATGGCTTGGGAGACTAATTGATCTGGAATGGACCAAATTATTTTGTGGTGCATAGACTGGAATGGCTTGATTGACGTTACTTGTGATATAAAAAAAAGTATATCCATTATAGAGAGATCAGATGGTTTGTCATGTCAGAAAGCAGGTTGATGTCATATTCTTGGAGTTTGAACAGAATGGTACCTCATGATAAACTGATTTCTAAAATGTCCAGCTTGGGGATACACTTTAAAGTTACTCCGTTGATAAGGTCCTATCTCCTGGATAGACAACAGAGGGCCCTGTTCAAGGGTAGTGCATCTGAATGGAAACCAGTCACATCTGGGGTCCCTCGGGGAAGTGTATTAGGTTCTTTGCTCTACATTCTCTATGTAAATGAAACAGGACTTGATATTAGCTCCTTCCTTGACCTATTTGCCAATGAGACATGTATTGCTTGGGTAATGGATGAGGGGATATCATCCTGTGCACAATTACAGCAGGAGCTAGATAAAATTTATGACTGGTGCATAGATGGGAATTGCCTTTGAACCTCCATAAGTGTAGATTTAATTAGGATATCCAGATAAAGCAACCCTGTTGATTTTGATTACTACATTGGTGGTGAGTTGGTGGAGAGGGCGGTGACCCATAAACGTCTTGGGCTTATTTTAAATAGTAAAGGTAACTGGAAGGATCATATTAGCAGATTGATTGGGAGGGCTGGGCAATTTCTCTGTTTGTTTAGTAGGATTCTTGGGGACAGCACAAAGGAGGTTAAAGAAACAGACTATACTTCAATGGTGCAACCAATTTTACAGTATTGTACCCCAATTTGGTCTCCCTTAGGCAGGACTTAACATGGATTGAAAGAATCCAAAGAAAGGCAGCAAGAAATGTGCTCCACAGATTTTCCCACAGGGGAAGTGTGTCTGAAATGACAAGGGAATTAGGGTGGGACACAATGAGCCAGAGGCGAATATCTTGTAGCATTGGCCTTTTCATGAGACTGTTGCTGATGGGGTGCAATGGACCTCTGGCTGGAAGTTTGTCCCAGGCTGGGTATAAGGGGAGAAAGGATCATTCATATAAATTGAAGGAACTAAGTGCACAGACACTCATACTACTGGTCTTTCTTGCCAAGGACCATTCGACAATGGAATACCCTTGGGGAAAATATGCTTAGCAAATTTTTTTATCAGTTCTAATGTGGTGATCGCAAATGATCACTAATGTGATTGCGCATGATCACACTTGTTTAGCATCCTTGTTTTAGGCATGTGCTAATACCTTTCTAATTTTTGTATTTAAAATTAGTGATGCTCGATTTATTTGAATTTCAGTTCTGTTAGCAATATTGAATTTAGAGAATCAGTTAAAACTCGACAGTGAAAGGACGCGTTTTACAATATATATCATAATTAATTATCATCAGCCTTTCAGTAATGGAATTCAATAATACTTCAGATATAAGAGTTAGCATTCTGATTATACAGGGTATCCATGAACTCGGCAAGAAAACAAAAACATATTTTAGAGAGTGCCAAACTAAGCATTTTTAGCATAGGAATGTAGGGTCCAAAGTCAAGCCTTATCAAATGGCAAGCAAAATAAGGTGTTGTATTTCATTTGGCCATACTTGCTCCACATCAATTAACAGGCCACATGAATCACGTTTTTCTACAAGAACAGTTGCCAGAACTTATGGCAAACATTCCACCTCAAATTTGCCAACAGATGTAGTTTCAGCACAATGGAGCCCCAGCACATTTTACCTTGAATGTGCAAGCTCATCTTAAAGCCACCTTTGGGGACCGCTGGATTGGTAGAGGACGACCTGTTCCTTGGTCCCCACGATCACCTGATTTGGCACCAATTGATTATTTTCTGTAGGAACAAATTAAAAGCCAAGTTTATGCAACCCCTGTCAACTCTGCTGAGGATCTTGTGGCTAAGGTTGCAGTTGCTGCTGGAGATGTGCAGGACATGGCAGGGGTCTTTGAAAGAGTTAGACAATCACTGCATAGACGTTGTGCAGAATGCATAACTGCAATTCATGCAAATGGTGCTTGAGGCCTATGTGTTGTGACCATTAAGGAGATGTTTGGAATATGAATACCAATAAAATTATTGTTAATATTAAGTCTTCAAACATGTATCAATGTAGGAAACCCTCAAATCCATTAATTTTACATATCTTGTAATTGTAATAAAAGATTGAATTTTGCAGTCTCTCAGACTATCCCTTAGCAAACATGTAACTCAAAATCAATGCAGTCAGCTAGCATATGAATACAACGACTCGATGTCATAAACGCCAATGGACAAATGATGTTAATGAGTAAATCACTTTGGAACAATTTCAAAAAGTGTTTCTTTCTGTTAAAGAATTTCAACAGCAGCAAATGGTTTTCCATCCAAATCTAGACTAAACCAATGCAGGCTCATTGGATTACAAATAATGCACTGAAATGCTACAGGGAGATACTCAGACATATAATGAGAAAAGAAAGCAGAAGAGAGTTCAATGTCCTTTGGATAGCTTTTAAAGAGGAATTAACAAACAGGTAATTTTACTTAGTATTTGTTTCATTTGAAAAATTTTGAATATTTATTTATATTAATATGTGCAGCCAAATTGCATTGGACACACCAGTTCTCGTGAGATCACTGAAGTTAAGCAGTGCAAGCCCACGTTAACACCAAAAAGGGTGGTTGGTAAAGAAGTTTGGGTGCTGCAAATATCCCCTTTCCTGCATCCTCTATACATACCTCCTCCTCTCCTGTGAGCGGCCTCCTAAGGGTTCAGCCTGTAATGGTAGTGAGGCTTAGTCCCCAACCCGTTCTCTGAGAAATATTAAGAAATTTCTTTTTCATTTTTACAGGTTTGAAAGAAGGATTAAAATATTTGTATTTTCTATTCGATTAACACGATTTCACTTAACATGGCACCTTAAAGGAAACACTAATTACATGAGGAACTGCTGACTTAACTATAAAATTCAGCAGCATACTATAGGTGAAGAATATTGAAATTCATTCGCTTATTAGATGTGTGAGTTGTATAATAGTAAATTGTCTCAGCTCTTTTTAAGGTTGTAACAAAAACGCTGATATAAAAACTCTTTTACAAGAAATTACTGCAAACTAGTAGTGATGTAAATTGTTTAGTCATGTCAATCACTATATTACTATGTAGTGGCTGTCACAGACTACACATCCCCATAATAACCACATATTTAGCCAAAAAGATCCAAAAATCACAGGTACAGGGATTTCCCACCCCTGTACTGCAGTGCTACATTGAGATGTATCTTCAAATGTATGGTTTGCATAACAGGTAGAAGGACGGCGCCTGTAGCGTGGCTTTACTGCACAAACATCAGGACTCTCTATTTCCTCTTCAACGTGTTGAAGATTATGCAGAGCACAGGAATCACTAGAACAATGATCCTTTGGACGAACAACAACAAAAATTAAGTTGGAGTCTGGTACATTGGCAACCAAAAGTTTCCTTGTGCAATTACCACAAATTACTTCTCCCTGAATTGAGTGAGATCCTGATATTTCATTATGAGCTGGAGAAAAGTAGTAGAGAGCCCTACGCTTTGTGCACGTTTTGTTAATATACTTTCTGTGTGCAGTTGGAGCTGAAAACGGAATTTCACTAGCAGATGAATGTGTAAAGGGCCACATGGTCAACCAAGCAACAAAATCTAAAACAAAATGACCAATAAATTCCAGAAGTGAGATGGGACCACTAGAGGCTGTTCCACTAATACTATCCTGTATCTCAGTGCAAGTTGCATGGTAATCATGTTCTAAATGCCGTTTATATAATGAGTGATTCATTAATGTTGACATTAGTGTAGCATCTTCCTCACCCAGAAATCGACCAGCAAGCGCTTTATGATTAATATGATTAGAAGCAATTACATAACCTCCATCGTCAACTAAATAGCATAATAATAGTTCAGGGTTGTTACAACCACTAAAATTTCTCATTATTTCATTCAATGAAGCTTCTTTAAACTGTACACCATAAACTGCTGGTTTGTAACTATCCACAGTGACTGCTTTTACAGCTGTAATTGCCAGCACTGAGGTTGAAATTTCATCTGAAACAAAGAACGCCCAATCTGAATAATGCATTGCTTTTCGAAAGTAAGTAGCTCGTAAAGGATCTGGGACACCCTTAAAGTGCACGGCTTGATCAGGAGGAGAAATAGTTGTGAGACCACCTTCCATTCCAATAAAAACTGCCGTACGATGAGCATGCAAGTTAAATCTTGTCTTGAAAAAATCTTGTAATGAAACAATGCATTCCATATCCAACAAAAGTCGATTTAAAAGTGACTCATTATAGCTATCCTGTGAAATGTTCTTCAACCAGTTTTCAAAATCAACAATATTATGCAGTAGCGGGCTGAATTCCACACCTGCAATCAATGATCTATATTCATTGGCTTTTGAAACCTCTGCATAAATTGTATGCGACTGCTTAACATCAGTATATAATGGGTTTATGTAGCCAACGTGGTCATCTGGTATGACAATGCCAAGGCTGAATGGGGTGTTTTTAATTGGCGCATAATAATAAGTTACATTTTTCTGACATATATGATTTGAATCACCAGCATTTACAAAGGTATGATACTGTTTGCTGCCAGTATTACCATTTATCATTTCATCCCTTACTAACGTTAGGTAGGGTTCTTGTGGCTTGTCATCAAGTTCTACATCCAGCATATCTACATCGGGAGCATCTTCAAGATAGTGCACTATCATCTTAGGATGTAACACAACATACCCATTACGATTTATAATAAATGCATAAGCATTCGGCCCAGTTTGATTAAATGGCATCATGTCGGAGAGTTCCTTGGTCGGAATGTCAATTCCCAATATCCCAACTGTTGTTTGATTTCCTTCATCAACTGTTCTATTATAAACAGGCAATGTGACACTTACAACCAAACCTAAACCACCAGCATCTGTATACGCTGCACTATATGTTGCATCACTTCCATCCTCTAATGCCATCGGTCGGGCAAGAATTCCTGGATAGTGCTGAGCAGCAGCACTAACAGCTCCTCTTGCTGATACTGTGTGGAAGTAACCCCGCCCCTTACATGCCATTTCACGAAGTACATGTGTTGGTGTTGCATGTGGTCCCACTGCAAAAGTAAAAATGCGAATTTCAGCATTTGGATTGTGTTCAGCCAACACTGCATCTGCTCTATCTGTACCACCATCAGTAAAAAACATTATTGCACGATTACACTCAGAACCCTCATATGACTCCTTTGTTGTCGTAAAGTTTTTAAACAGCCGAAATGCATATTCAAATGCAGATGCATAGTTTGTTACACTACCTGCACGGAGGTGCTCCAAGTCAGAAGAAAGTTTCTTTTTATTTTGACTGTTAGCTTGCACAAATGACCCAAAGCAAGATACCGGTGCTGCTGTGTTGTTAAAATAAGCAATATGCACATAATCATTTTCTTCAAGCGTTTCAAGAAGGGATTTTACTGAGGACTTTAGGATTTCCAAAGTCTGTCCTTGAACACTGCCAGAAACATCCATGAGAATCAAAATATCTTTTGGAGATGCAATGCTCTGAATGTACCACGGGCGTCTTCGCACATCATATAAATCGTTATGTGATGAGCTAGGATACAACCAAGAATTTGCAGGAAATACTCTAAGAAATCCATCCTGACTTCCAAAAAATTGCCACTTCAATTTTGGATCCCTTTTAGCATTTTCTTTAAAAACATCATCAAGTTTACTTGTCCACAAAAGACCATTTTGAATAGAACGGTCTCCTTTATATATTTCTACTGGAATATGAACCCCTGAAGTTTCATTATTCACATTGCGATTAAAATTGGAGTTATATTTAAGTGTCATGGCATTACTCGATTCTCTATTTTTCGGTTGCATGTAGAAATATGTCACATTCTTCAATCCACTGTTTGCATCATACTGATGCTGTAAAACGACGTGTTCTGCATGCGACTTCAGACGTCTCAAGGCATCCACCTTTTGCTGAAAAGCTATTGACAGGCTGTCAGCCATCTTAGTCACAATATCAATACCTCCCAGTTTTTTGAAATCATTTATATGATGTCGATAACACTGTTTCAATAAATTCTCAATTTGATTATCCATGGAAATTTTTTCTCCAAATAGCTGCTCTTTTAGTTGGCGCGTCCATTCCTGTACATTTTTCAATGCAGGTTCTTGAGCTGGAACACCAAACATCAATAGCCCACTATTCAATATGACCATTAATAAGGTAAGATTAACTACTTTAAATGGGCAGAACATCATTCCTTTTCCTTTATAAAAAAGTATTAGAACTATTCCACTTATGCTCCACTTACTGAGGCAAAGCACAATTTAAGAAATGCCAATAGCGCTCTTCATCGTTCAATGATTCTCATCACAATATTTCACAATGTTGGCTTCCCATTTACAATGGCACACTTTTCTTAACTGAGTAAGATGTTTTAATAATGTAAGACGAGTCACTTAATCCCTCGTAGTGCTATGGTGTCCAGCACCTTCCTCAGAACGCATGCCTATATAAAATATAAAGACAAGATTTAGGTAACTAACCAACTATTACAATTCTATTTAAAAAGCAGCAGGAGACATTCAAAATTCAAAACTACTCACAGGTAGTTTTGTCCGATAAACTAAATGCATTTTTAAAAATATTAATAATGAATATATTTCCAAAAAATCTAAAAAATCGTTACTCCCTTCACTTGAAGTCCAAAGATTATAAACATTAGGATCAAAAAGTAAAAGTAAAGTGTACAATATACCGATTGAAAAATACGCGATTGCCTCCAAATCTAATACATATAATACAAAAACAACCTACGAAAAATCATGTTACCATCTTGTTATTTTCAATTCATTGATATTTTGAATTTTTATACCATTAACCCATTGACCATGGACAGTTTAAACGTCATGTGCATATAAATTTGGCACATGGCACATACTCCATACATCTTCTATTGACTGTAGTTCAGTGATTCTTAATCACTGTGCTGCAGCACTCTAGTGTGTCACAAGATTCTTGAAATGTGCTGCCACTGTGAATATCTATACATAACTGACGTTAGACAAGTAGCTCTTGCGAAATCGCAACATCATGAGGTTGGGGAACTTTGTCGGGTCTCATTCCTACTAGCAATCTGTTGACATGCTGCAGGGTAGCTGCTTGAGTCCATTGCTTTTTGCTATCTACTTGAATGACCTTTTCACTGCCTATCCTCCTGATGTACCTGTCAGCTTTTGCTGCTGATCTCAAGATTTCAAAATTGGTTGAAAGCCTGAGTAATGCACAAGACTAACAGTGTGGTCTTAATTTAATGGAGTCATGGCTCTCTGGGAATGGTCTAACTACACTGATCTACAGCCAAAATATATCAGACTTAGAAGCAGTTAATCATAACTTATTATGACTTGGAAAAAACGAAAATGGCATTAAAAATTGTGGATCCAATATACTCAGTAAGTTACCTCTCAGGACCACTTATGCATTTACCGATATATGATGCAATTTCATGAGTAGCTGCATCATCATCATCATCATACCCTTACCCCGCCTATGGCAGGGTCGGGTCTGCAGGTTCTAAGCCCTCCACTCCCATATGTCTCCCACCAGGTCCCTGTCCACCCCACACACTGCCATGGCCTTTCCAATTGAAAGTTCAATACTCAGTCTTCTTCATGTTAATCTTTAGCCCTCGCTTTTCCATAGCTCCTCTTATATGTGTTCCCTGCATTCACAAAGTTTTCCAATATCGACAGCAAAAGCCAGGCACTGAGGGGCCCATTCTCCTACTCCCATCAACAGGTCATCCATAACCAGGATGAAAAGGTATGGGCTAAGTGCTGAGCCTTGGTGCACCACAACCTTCACTGGGAAGCCCCTCATGTTTCCCCAAGGTGTCCTCACCCTGGAGATGGAGCCATCATACATATCCTGGATTATTTGAATTAACCCTTCTTCTACCCCTCATTTTCCTAATACCTCCCAAACTACCTGTCATGGTATGCTGTCATAGGCCTTCTCCAGGTCAATAAAGATGGCATGGAGATCTTCCTTTCCAGCTCTATACTTTTCTACCATCTGCCTCAGCATGAAGATTGGATTTATTGCGGACCTACCTGACATAAACCCAAACTGATTCCCATGGACATTAGTTCTATCCTGAAGGCGACGCTCCATAACTCTCTCCCACAGCTTCATGGATCGGCTCATTATTTTTATACCTCGGTAGTTACCACAGTCTTGGACAGTCGTGGTACTATCCAACTCTCAAGCTATGCAGATGGCATCCTATCTCCACTAGCTATTTTATTAAAAAGTTTTCCTAGCCACCTGATACCTGTTCTCCTTATGCTATGCCACATCTTCCTAAGTGCCCTGGCTATTTCCTCCACCATTACACAGTCGACAGCCCCTGCCATTGGAGGAAATGTAACACAGTCCTCTGGTTTTGGAAGTACTCCCCCACCGTCTCTTCACCTCTGGAGGGGAAAGCAGGACCCTACCATTGCTCGGTAGGGTCCTATAGCTCGGGGTATATCTTTGGTTGCCCTATCTCTGGCCTTTGCAAGTTTGAAAGTTTGAAAACCTCTTGCTCCCCTTCCCTATCCCCTAACTGTTCATAGAGTGCCTCATACTTCTGGCCTGGGTCCTAGCCACAGGCACTGGGGTGCTACACCCCTGTGTCATTGGTTTCATGACCTCATGAGTAGCTACACCCCATGTTAATATAGCCAATCACTGTTGAGCCAATGCAGTCATTGCAAAGTTTGCATTATTTCAGCTTATCATTAGTATTCTAATGATTTGTTTCTGAGATGTCTAGTAAGTGCAAAAATAAGGCAAATAATTTCTGCTGTATTTGTGGAGACGCGATGTAACAATTTCGTCTCAAAAATGAAATATTACTACTGTGGCAAAAAAAAGCTTACTAACTTTAGTTTGGGTGCAAAGTAGGAGACCAGGACAAGAACAGGCCAACACATATTTGCTGAATTACATGTGCAATGAATCTCATCTTTTGGCTACTGTGCAGTTTGTTGGTGGATTCGGCAAACCACTGGGACCGCCATTGTTAAAGGATGGCCTTCTGCACGATTGGGAGAGCATTGGAGGAGGGGAAAGCAGTGTCGGGTACATCTGGCATGTGGGCCACCTGAGAAGCATGGACATCCGCCCTCTCCTTGCCCATGATGCCAACATGCCCTGCGACCCACATAAACAACACTGTCTTGCCCTGCTTATGAATCACGAGCAGCAATCTGTGCACAACCTAGACGATAGCATGTCTGCCATAAAGGGTGTGCAACAGCTGAAGGGAGGATAGGGAGTCAGTCACAACAACATGTCTATCATTCAATAATTGTATGAGTTCTAGTGCCTGTTGCTTTTGTTGTTGTTTGTTGTTGTTTCAGGGCCCATCGACTACAATGGTCATTAGGGCCCAGAAAGACAATCATCATGGTGGGGGTGTAAATGGCCTTTCCAACATGATGGCAATAAATAATGGCAAAAGCACACTAAAACTAACATGTACAAAAGGCAATAGCCAAATAAATATCAAGGAAAAATTATAGGCAAAAGCCAAAATAGAAATAAAAGTAAAGGCAGCAAAAATGAGAACAGACATAACAATATAAGTGGCAAAAGCCAAAACAAACGTAACAATAAAAGTGGCAAAAGCCAAAACAGACAGAACAATAAAAGCGGCAAAAGCCAAAACAAGTCAAAACAATAAACACGGCAAAAGCCAAACCAGTAATAACAATAAACACGGCAAAAGCCAAAACAGACACAGAAATAAAAAGGCAAAAGCCAAACCAATACAACAATAAATGCAAAGCTGCCTAAAAATACATGTATAAATCAGTTCAAATGTGGTGAAAGAGGCCAGCCTCTTTCACAAATACCAGCGAGCTCTCCACTGCCTGGGGGTTATCCCCAAGTGAAGTGGGGAGCTCTGGACTGTGACTAAAGATATGCGCCACTGAGAGAGGCTCCCAACAGAAGTCACACCATGGTTGGTCCTCACCCCGTAAAATGTAGGAGTGGGTGAGGAAGGTGTGACCGATCCAAAGCTGAGCAAGCACAACCTCCTCCCTCCGTGACTGGTGGCACGAGGACACCCAGTGCTCTGGAGTGTCCTTCAGTGTGCAGAGTTTGTTGGTGGTCTCCGCAAACCACTGGGACCGCCATTGATCATATACGGCCCGCCGCACCATTGGGAGAGCATCGGAGGAGGGAACAGCAGCGTTAGGTGTATCTGGCAAGTGGGCCACCTGATGGGCATGAGCATCCGCCCTCTCATTGCCCATGATGCCAACATGCCCTGGGACCCACATGAACAACACTGTCTTGCCCTGCTTACGAATCACAAGCAGCAATCTGTGCACACCCTGGACGATGGCATGTCTGCCATATAGGGTGTGCAACAGCTGAAGGGAGCATAAGGAGTCAGTCGCAACAACAAAGTATCTCTCATTCAATACTTGGATGAGCTCCAGTGCCCTGTGCAGAGCTGTGAGTTCTGCAGTTAAGCCACTGGTGACGCCTGGAAGGCGGCCCCCCCATAAGATGACCAGTTGTAAAGACTGACAAACCCACCGAGGAGCCATCCTTCGACCCATCCGTGTAAATAAAAACATGGCCTTGATAGGTCCAAGAGAGGCGTCCAAACTCTTGTTGGGACACTGACCTAGCGGTACTGGTTTTGGGTAAGGCTGCAAGCAACAAATCAAAACTTGGCTCTGGCACTGTCCAGGGTGGCACAGAGGCCGGCAGTACAGGCTGCACCCTAGGCAGAGTTACACCCAGGCCGGTAAGACCGTCCATCCACCCACACCGAATGGAGGGGGAACCCCCAGGCAGCGGTCGAATGGCCGTCTGATAGCGTTACTAAAGATGGCCAGGTGTGTAGGGTGCTGTGGCTGACCTTTCAGCCGCAAAATATATGCAGCTGCAAGGTACTGCCTCCGCACAGTCAGCGGTGGTTCACCAGGCTCAGCATAAAGGCTGAGTACTGGACTCGTGCGGAACGCCCCAATGGACACCCGGATGCCTACATGATAAACACTGTCCAGCATCCGGAGAGTAGATGGAGCAGCCAGGCTATACACGTTGCAGCCATAATCCAGACGGGATCGAACGAGTGACCGGTAGAGTCGTAGCATCACCGTTCGATCAGCCCCAATTTTTTGTTTTGTTGTTGCTTTAGGGCCCATCAACTACAAAGGTCATTAGGGCCCAGAAAGACACATCACCATGGTGGCGGTGTAAATGGCCATCCCACCATGATGGCAATAAAAAGGGCAAAAGGCCAATAAAAGTAATAACAATAAAAAGGCAAAAGCCAAAACAGACATATAAATAAAGGCAAAAGCCAAAAACAGACATATAAAAGGCAAAAGCCAAAACATACATAACAATAAAAGTGGCAAAGGCCAAATCAGAGAGAAGAATAAATGTGGCAAAAGCCAAATCAGAGAGAAGAATAAATGTGGCAAAAGCCAAGACAAACACAGAGATAAAAAGGCAAAAGCCGAAACAGACAGAATAATAATTGTGGCAAAAGCCAAAACAGACATTACAATAAATGTGGCAAAAGCCAAAAAGAATACAGAAACAAAAAGGCAAAAGCCATATAATTCAAAATAAGACTTCAAATTTTGTGAAAGAGATCAGCCTCTTTCACAAATACTAGCGAGCTCTCCACTGCCTGAGGGTTATGCCCAAGTGATGTGGAGAGCTCTGAGCTGACTCCCAGTCGCCATCTAAGTTCTTGGTATCTCTCACAGTGACTAAAGATGTGCGCCACTGCGAGAGGCTACCAACAGAAGTCACACCATGGCTGATCCTCACCCCGTAGAATGTAAGAGTGGGTGAGGAAGGTGTGACCGATTCGCAGCCGAGCAAGCACAACCTCCTCATTCCACGATTGGCGGCACGAGGACACCCAGTGCACTGAAGTGTCCTTCAGTGTGCGGAGTTTGTTCGTGGTCTCCGCAAACCACTGGGCCCGCCATTGGTCGTGGACGGCCCACCACACCATCGGGAGAGCGTCAGAGGAGGGGAGAACAGTGTCAGGTATTTCTGGCATGTGGGCCACCTGACGGGCATGGGCATCTGCCATCTCGTTGCCCACGATGCCAACATGCCCCGGGACCCACATAAACAACACCGTCTTGCCCTGCTTACAAATCACAAGCAGCAGTCTGTGCACACCCTGGACGATGGCATGTCTGCCATAATATGTGTGCAACAGTTGAAGGGAGGATAGGGAGTCAGTTGCAATAACAAAGTGTTTGTCATTCAATAATAGAATGAGTTCCAGCGCCCTGTGCAGAGCTGTGAGCTCTGTAGTTAAGACACTGGTGATGCCTCAAAGGCGACCCCAATGAGATGACCAGTTTTAAAGGCTGACCAACCCACCGAGGAGCCATCGTTCAACCCATCTGTGTAAATAAAAAAATGGCCCCCGAATAGGTCAGAGAGAGTCATCCAAACTCTTGTTGGTACACAGACCTATCGGTACTGGTTTTGGGGAAGGCTGCAAGGACAAAGTCAAAACTTGGCTCTGGCACTGTCCAGGGTGGCACAGAGGCCGACAGTACAAGCTTCACCTTAGGTAGAGTCACACCCAGGCCCATGAGGCAATCCATCCACTGCATGCCAAAGGAGGGGGGAACCCTGGGCGGCAGTTCAATGCCCATCTCACCATGTGACTAAAACGGCTGGGTGTGTAGGGTGCTGGTGCTGTGGCTGCCATACAGGGTGTGCAACAGCTGAAGGGAGCATAGGGAGTCAGTCGCAACAACAAAGTGTCTGTTATGCAATACTTGGATGAGTTCCAGTGCCCTGTGCAGAGCTGTGAGTTCTGCAGTTAAGACACTGGCAACGCCTGGAAGGCGGCCCCCTATGAGATGACCAGTTGTAAAGACTGACCAACCCACATAGGAACCATCCTTCGACCCATCCGTGTAAATAAAAACATGTCCTCGATAGGTCCAAGAGAGGCGTCCGAACTCTTGTTGGTACAATGACCTATCGGTACTGGTTTTGGGTAAGGCTGCAAGCATTAAATTTAAACTTGGCTCTGGCACTGTCCAGGGCGGCACAGAGGCCGGCAGTACAGGCTGCACCCTAGGTAGAGTCACACCCAGGCCGGCAAGACAGTCCATCCAACGCACACCGAATGGAGGGGGAACCCCCTGGCGGCGGTTGAATGGCCGTCTCACAATGTCACTAAAGACGGCTGGGTGTGTAGGGTGCTGTGGCTGACCTTTCAGCCCCAAAATGTATGCAGCAGCCAGGCACTGCCGCCGCACAGTCAATGGTGGCTCACCAGCCTCAGCATAAAGGCTGAGTACTGGACTTGTGTGGAACGCCCCAATGGACAACCGGATGCCAGCGTGATGAACACTGTCCAGCATCCGGAGAGTAGATGGAGCGGCCAGGCCATATACGCCGCAGCCATAATCGAGATGGGATCGAACGAGTGATCTGTATAGTCGAAGCATCACCGTTCGATCTGCCCCAAAACCAGTTCCCTGCAGGCACCGCAGAATATTAAGGGAGCGAAGGCACTTAGCTTTCAGCTCCTTCAAGTGCGGGACCCATGTCAGACGGCTGTCAAAACGGAGACCAAGAAAGTGGGCCGCCTCTACAACTGGCAGGAGGCGGCCATCCAGGGTAAGCTGAGGCTCAGGGTGAAGCCCTCGATTACGACAGAAATGCATGACAGTTGTTTTGTCAGGGGAGAACTTATAGCCACGCGAGGCGGCAAACTCATGGGCACTGTGTAGTGGGAGTTGCAACTGGCGCTCAATGCTGTGCATCGTGGCAGCCCGGTACCTGATTGAGAAGTCGTCCACAAATAGGGACGACTTGACCGGGGGGTGAACAGAGGATGGTAGGCCGTTCACCACAACAGCAAAAAGCGTCACACTCAACACGCTCCCCTGTGGGACACCATTCTCCTGCAGAAAGGCAGAGGAGTAGGTGTTACCCACACGCACTCTGAAGGTCCGTTCAGACAGAAAGCTTTGGAGGAAGAGGGGCAGATTACCCCTGAGCCTCCACTGGTGAAAGGTCTCCAATATACCAAGGCGCCAAGTGGTGTCATATGCCTTCTCCACATCAAAGAAGACAGCCACTAAGTGCTGTCTGTGGAGAAAGGCATCACGTACTGCAGTCTCCAGGGAGATCAAATGATCCACCGGAGACCTACCAGCACGGAAGCCACATTGGGCATTGGCAAGGAGGTGGCGCTCGAGATACCACACCAGGCGCCAATTTATCATTCGTTCCATTGTTTTGCAAAGACAGCTTGTCAATGAAATGGGTCTGTAATTTATTGCAAGGCTACTATCCTTCCCAGGTTTTGGGAGTGGGATTATAGTAGCCTCTCGCCAGCCTGCAGGGACTTCATGCTGCTGCCATATCATGTTGAATACCTCAAGGAGGTATATAACGCCTTCCTCTGGTAGGTGTCGTAGCATTTGATAGTGTATGCTATCTGGTCCAGGGGCAGTGTCCCTGGCTCTTGCTAGAGCTGCTCGTAGCTCCCAAGGGGCAAATGGATTGTTATACCTCTCGGCGACACCACCAGTGAAGTTCAGTGGATGGCGTTCTGCAGCCTGCTTCGTTTGCAGGAATGTTGCCGTGTAGTGCCGGGAACTGGAGACGGCTGCAAACGTCCTTCCCAGTTGCTCAGCCACCTCACACGGCAGAAGGCAATGTCTCCCTTGTACAAGGAGAGCTGAGCCACATGATGGTAAATATCTGCCTTGGATCTTCCTCAGCTTTTCCCAGACTTTCTTGGAGGGCGTGTGACGGGTAAGTGAGGAGACGTACTGACTCCATGAGGAGCGTTTGGCCTCCTTGATCACCCATCGTGCATTTGCCCGGGCTCGGAGATAGTCAATACGATTGGCCTCGGTGGGACGAGATTGAAAGCTGCTAAGGGCTCGTCGGCGAGCCCGAATCGCACTCCGACAATCCTCCGTCCACCATGGCAGCCGTGCTCGTTGTGGGTTACATGAGCTCTGGGGGATGGATGCCAATGCCGCCCCGACCACCACCTCTGTGAAGTGACTCACTAGATCGTTGACCCCATCAAAATCACACAGTGGGCGGAAATGTATGTGGTGGGCGAACTCCGCCCAGTCCGCCCGACACAGACACCACCGTGGTGGGTGTTGGGGCAATGCCCCATCTCCACTGCTAATCTTGATAGGGAAGTTGTCACTTTCACAAGGGTCTGACAGAACCTCCCACTGCAAACCTGGTGCCAACCCGGGAGAGCAGATGGAAAGGTCTATACACAAAAGACCACCGGTGGCAGTCATCACATGCGTGGGGGCACCTGTGTTGAGAACAATGAGGCCATTGTGTGACACCCATTGTTCCACAAGTCGCCCTCGGGGGTTGTGACTGTAAGAGCCCCATTGTGGATTATGGGCATTGAAGTCACCCAAAATCAAGAAGGGTCTTGGAAGCTGGGCACCGAGGGAGTCGAGGTCTGCAAATGGGATATCGATCCCAGGAGGCATGTAGAGGGAACATAGAGTGGTAGGCACATCCAGTTGCAATGAGACTGCCACTGCTTGAAGAGGCGTCTGCAAAGCAACCGGCACATGCATGCACCCATTCCGGATAAGGATAGCCACCCCTCCCACAGGGTGGCTTCCTTGCTGTCGGGTGTCTGCAAATGTTGTGTACCCCCGTAGTGAAATGGGGGTATCACTCTGACACAGAATCTCCTGGAGGGAGATGCAGACAGGGTTGTGCCGAGAGATCAGAAGTTTGATCTCGTCCCTCTTGTGGGAAAATCCTCGACAGTTCCATTGTAGGAAATTTACCATCAAGTGTTCTTTGGTGGCTTATTTTTATTCCTCCCTTTTCTCCGTCCCACTGCAGAAAAGGGAGGGATGCCTTCAATTGGTTCATCCTCCTCCATCTCGAAGGAGGAATCCCCATCTTTCCCCAGTTGGGGCATGAAACCACCCCTTGCTCTCTGCCGTTGGCTAGAGTTTGGGTGGACGAACCAAGGACACCCGCCCCACTGTGGAAGTGGTAGGTGTCCCTACTTTCTTTCCACCTGTCTCACCCTCCACCCTCTCCGTGGAGGGGGCTGGCTGGACTGAGACAGGGAGGGAGGCCTTCACAGGAGATGCCTCTCTTTCATGAGCAGCATCTGGGGCCTCCAAAGAAACTGGCACCGCCATTAATGGGGGGCCCATGCATGGGCCAGAGGCGGTGGTGGAGCCGGAAGTAGCCGTGGAAATGGGGTCGGGGTCCGTCTGGCAGCCAATGCTTGCACAGACCGGCACTCCATGGACCCCACGGGCCCGAGAGGGCGTCAAACGGATGAGAGGGGGGAGTTGAGGTAGTGTGTCCGTCTGGGTGCAGACAGACGACACAGCAGCTGCCTTAGCAGCACCTGCATAGGACACGGCACGACTGGGGGTCCCTGGCAAGGGTAGCAGCCGCCGCGCATCTGGAAAGCTGATACCCTTCTGGACACGCAACTCCTGGATTGCGCGCTCCTGCAACCAAGTAGGGCAGTCCCGAGAAGACGCGGGGTGGTTGCCCTTACAGTTCAGACAAAAAGGTGCAGTCTTACAAGACTCTGGGGAGTGGTCTCCCTGCCCACAAGTGCCACACATGGCCTTGGCAGAACAGGAATTCTGGCCATGGCCATAACGTTGGCACTTGAAACACCGAAGCGGGCTCGGTATGAAAGGACGCACAGGCAAGCGGAGGTAGCCAGCCATGATGTACTCTGGCACCTTGGGCCTACCAAAGGTCAGCACCAAGGTGTCAGATGGCCGGGATTCTCCATCCCGTTGGACCGAGGTGCGGCGGACAGCCACCACACCCTGGTCCCTGAGCTCCTCCGCTATTTGCTCTTCTGACTCCCCACGCAGATCGGGGAACCGCACCACACCTCTGCTGGTGTTTAAAGTGCGATGCGGTTCGA